>JANBPT010000831.1:0-21449 GCA_027575765.1 Tieghemiomyces parasiticus
CCAGCCGAGGGCCGGCGCTCCAAGGGTCTGCCGGCGGTGCCGCCCCCGCCAGGCCCGCGCCGGCCGGCTCCGTTGGACATTCCTCACCACCACCCGCCGGCGCCGCACCACTACCCTGCGGCCACCTCTGCGGGAGCCGGGCTTCCCAGTTCGGGGGGACCGACCAGCGCCGGATACCCTGCGCTGCCACCAAACACCCACCAAGGGCACCCGCACCTCGCGCCGGTGCCGCCCGCGGTGACGCTGGACGGGCCGGTGGACCTGGGCGACCCTCACCTCCGCGCGTACCCCACTGGGCCAGCCAACCCGCACCTCAACCACATGTACGCACCTGCCCCAGTCCAGCCCGCCTATCCTTACCCCGCCGCGGCCTACGGTGGCCGGCCCTACCCACCTCCTCCTGCACCCGCCCACCACCCGGCCTCCGGCCACAAATAAGCAAGCCATTCACCCGGAGTGCTTCACGCCTATTTACCCATGTACCACTTATCCATTCCCATCGTCCACTTTTTCCTTGTACTCCCTCCCTGGGTTAGCCAGTAATACAGCTTGCTTGGCAGTCCCACCGCCGTGTTTGGAATCCGTGCTTGAACATCCGCCGGGGCAATATAGTCGGATTCGTAGGGTCCGCGCTGGAAAGTTAGGTGCGAGTGCAATAGCAGCCGGGCGGCTCGTTTGACGCGTCTTTGCTGGTCGTCGGAGGGCAAAAAGATGGCCCGGTGGAAGCGATCGCTGTGCGGGGTGCCTCTGGGGCTGGGAAGCCGGCGAAGCAGGGCGGACGTAACGCCGGCACCGGTGGCGTGGACCCGACATGATTCCGTCGGAGTTGCGCCCCGGTGTGGTAGGCCCAGTCCGACCGGCCCCGCCGCCGGTCTCCCCCCTCCCTCCGTTCCGACTGCTCACCAGGGCGGCCTTCGGATTGCCATGTTTGGGTTGCAATGTACCATTCTGGAACGTACCGAAGGCCAAATGGAAGGCGAGGGAACGATCGGCCGGCGGAGAACCCCGCCGCACCTATCAGCGCACCGGACGATGCACGACCTTCCTCGTTCAGCGGCCAGACTAGCCGCGTCCGCATGCACGTCTGGGAATGCCAGCCTGAAACACCTTATCTGCCCACTCCTAACAACGGCAGCGAAGCCGCCATGCCCTGTGGTTGATGGCCACTCTAGAGTAAACGGTGCATACGTGCCTAATGGGGGCCGGGGATTCCCACGGCGGTGTTCTACGGCGGAATGTTCGAGACGTGGTCCCTGGCCTTCTGGTAAGCGTCCCTGCGGTACTGTCGAACGCATACGCAAACGATAGCCGTGTGGGGCGATGCGTTGGGGCGCATGTAGCGTGCCGGGGCGGTGAGCGGGGAAGACAGGCTGCTGGGAAGAAGCCGCGGGCCAGGCCGGCGATTGGCGGTTCATCCTAAAGTAGCCGCCTGTGAATCAATCCACCTTCCCTTGAAGTGATGCTGGTCGCACTGGCTGTCCGACGTTAAGTGGACTTCCCTGTTTGTGCCTGCGCCTTCCAGCCTATTGCCTCGTGCAGCATGTAGCCAATAGAACCTCCTTCCCGCCTTCCTGGCCCGTCGCATCCGCCGCCTTCGCTGTGGATTTCCCAATGTTCTGACCAATCCTGTGGCTGCGTGCCACTGACAGGCCGTGGAAGCGTCCGTGGGCTTCTTCGCCTTCTTTTCCACCCCATCCTCTATCTCTCCCCTCTCGCCATTGTTTTTTTTTTTCCTGACTGTGGAGGATGTATGCCGCTGATCCATGCAGCCTGCCTCTCGTCCTTCTCCCAGGCAAACAATTGGAGGAGGATGAAACACCGTTCTCCTGGCTTGGGTGGGTGGGTGGAGGATCAACGGCCTTCACCGTTCGCCACACGGTCTTGGTCGCTCCGCTTGTCTGGGGAGGGGAGGTGATTATGGTCAGTAGCCACCGCTCTTCCCCCACAGGTTCCTTCTTCAGATCTACGCTCACTAGCCGTATTTATATTCCTGGACGGCCGCCCCCCTCTCGTCCCACACAATTTTACATCAGCCCTCTCCACTCCTGCCTTTCTCACTCCGTGACCTCCCCTCGCTCATCGTCCTGCATCGTTATCTAACGCTAGTCCACTCGCTACCTCTCACTCTTTTTGACCCCGCTGCGGCTGCCCTTGTTTACCTGTCTGCCACCTCCGCATCATGCCCAGTCTCGTGTCTTACCTCTACGCCCTGGCGGCCGGCCTTGTCGTGTCGTCCGCCCATGTCGCCCTGACCCCCAGCACCGTCGCCTACAACCAGTCCGGGGTGGTGGCCGTCCGTGTCGGCCACGGTTGCGACGGGGCCGCCACCACCGCCATCTCGGTGCAGATCCCCGCCGGGGTCACCGGAGTAACCCCCGTATACATCCCCGGGTGGAATGTCACCGTCACCACCCGGCCGGCTGGCGCCTCGGCCCCCAATGACAACTTTACCGACCCTATCAGCAAGGTCACCTACTCGGCCAGCAGCAGCGGCGTCTCGTCGTCCAGCGGCTCCTCCAACTCTCACGACGGCATGAGCATGCGCCGGCGGGCAGAGGCCGCCGCCACCACCGAGGTGGATTCTGTCACCTGGTCCGGCGGCAGCGTTCCTGAGGGCACTTTCTTTGACTTTGGCCTCAAACTGAAGACTCCCGCTCAGGAGACCACCCTGGCCTTCCCCGTCATCCAACTCTGTGACGACAAGTCCACCGACTGGTTTGGTGACAGCTCCTCCTCTACCCCAGCCTCATTCGTCAAGGTAGTTAAGGCCTCCACCTCGTCGACCTCCGCCGCCGGGTTGGCCCGTACCCCTAACACCCTGGTCGCCGGTTTTGCCACTCTGAGCGTCGGGGCCTACCTGGCCCTCACTCAGCTCTAGGTGTGGTTGGGCCAAGCGTGTCAAATGGTTGTTGGTTATTTTTCGCCTCCTTAATCTTCATTCCTTCCCTACTATCACTATACCCCTGTCTATGTGCCTTCGCTTGGGATTCATCTGCGCTTACTTGTTACCCGTCTATTAAACTCAGTACACACTCTACTGTTTTCTGCAGCGAGCGTCATATTATATGGATCCCTCGCTGCCCGTACGGCGCTGCCTCTGTTCAGGGCGCGGCCTCCATCTACCACCAATCGATTCGATACGGCGCGCCCAAATTACCTTTATGGCGATAGACAGTGGTGGATCCTCAGAGCATAACAATCAGGGGCACTAGCAACCTTAGTTTACCATAGGACTGTCGGGTCAACGCCTGGACGTATCTGTGGGACACTGTAGTGACGTATACATCACGAATCCCACTCGTTAATATCATTGTCCCCACGCATCAACACTGTCGCACTTACGAACGAACGTGATGCATTAACAATGGTCTTGCTGTAGATGACCGCAACGCTCGATTGCTCTATTGTCCTGCAGCCAAAGGCTACCCGTTCGTCCAAACCCCACAGTAACAGGGAAGCATCATCAAACACGGTGATTGTCCATTACTTTGGGTCGTCTGAACAAGCCGGTACTCCACTTTAAGGTGGCCATTGCCGAGGTATCTTACCATGGCCACTCGTCAACGTTTTTCCCTGCCCATCCGGCCCAACGCACCATCAGCGGCGAAATACCATCGCCCTTAAGAACCCTGAATTTCACTCTGCCTTCGGATTCGTAGCCACCCTATGCGAAACTGCTGTAGTTTGCAGAGGTATCCGAATAGCAGCTGATTAATTTTTGTGCCTGCTGAGATGGGAACTGTGCGCTACCCACTCGCCAACTGTGCGCCTTGTGTGACGCGTTGTTTTCACGGGCTGTGACCAGCCAGTATGCGTCGTCGCTTTTTGTGCCAGAACAAGTGGATTCTGTGCTGCAGTTGTTGCAGTTGATGTCACCAAGTCCTCGAGCTTCACCGACAGTGCCAGGTAGACGTTACTTGCCATACCAGCCTAGGCCAATGCCTTTGATGGCTGGGCTGAGAACTGACCCGGGCTATTATTCACCACCATTGATACTTATTATGATCGGAATAATCGCCAACTTATGATTGCAGCCTTATCAGCGACCTCTGACCTGGACTCGGAACGATCACGATAAGCCGAGTCCATCGAAGTCGCCTGCACCGTTTGATGCATTGCCCTACGATGAGTCTCTCTTAGGATAGAATGCTTCGGTATCCTCTCGTTTCCTTCATGCTGTGTTGTTTCCCTGCTGATTTTCTTATGATGTATTCATCACTGCTGTCTCTTCACTTAAACTGTTGGAAGTCAAGGCCGGAATAGATATATAGTATCTGTCCGCCGGCCACCTCAATAAACGAGAGACTGCACTTTTAACCCTTCACTTTTCTATCGTATTCTCAAACCCCGTGTATTTACTACACCACAATCCTCTTGAGCCTCCAGGCCAATGGTGAGATTCCGGAGCAGCTCCAGTGTAAATAGTCCCAGGATGATGGTGGTGGTGGTCTGGAACCTGCCAAGGCTGCAAAGCACAAGGCCACTATTAATGCTGACCAGAAGCCGTGGGTGAAGAGCCAGCACAAAGGCTGCTCCCCACCAGGTCCACAAAGAACTTTCTGACCCTGTTATCGCAGGGCTAAGCTATGACAAAAGCAAGCTACTCGGGCCACTCTCCATTCAAGGTAATGGAGGAGAGGCACCCTAAAGGCGAGTCGGCTGGGCAGAGAAGCCTCATCTAAAGAATGGATGGAATGGCTGCAGCCTGCTGTGAGACACCGTACTAATAGGCTCAACCTTTTGCCATTCTGCTCATATCTCACTTTGCCGCATGCTCATGAATGTAAATGCACACACGAATGGCTTGGCTTATTAAATGCAAAATTAGCCTCTATCAAAATGCAAATTTACAGGACACGCGGCGCAAATACTACACACTGGAGGCGTGCTATCCATCATCGTATGGCGCGAACTCATTTGCAACTAATAGTGTACAGAGCTCCCACAGGTGGCCAGTATATACACGGTATAGCCTCTCATACTGGACAAAGGCAGGTCACCAGTTAAGTCCTACACCCCATGGGTTGAGTGAGCCAATAAATGACGTCTAGCCAGAGCTGCCCATATTAACATCAGACTATGGGGGGAGGGAGAATATGAGTCAGAGCACTATGGACCACACGATTCAAGCAGCGGCTCCAGCGCTGAACTGTTCAATCCGCTGCGTAGTCGAGCAGGGCCCGGCGATGACCCATACGTGCAAAGGGTACGCGCCAGGGTGCTGACGCCTTGGGGTGTCAAAAAATAACCAGCTGTCCCCCGGTGGAATCTCGCCTGCAGGGCACAGCCCCCTTCGGACTGTAGACCGTACATAATTAAGTACGGTAGAATGATGCGCACTACCCGATATCAAGGTCCGGTTGGTGCAGGAGGAAACAACCTTGAGAATGCACCAACTTCTCCACCCTTCCCATCCAACTACGGTTGGGTTGGCTCAACTCTGCTGCGGAAGACACAGCCACGATTCATACGCCAAATCGACCATCGAATATTGCAAGAGGGTGGGAGACGAGCGCCTCGCCTTGGAACTTGACATTTCTCCCTGTGATTCCCAGCCAACTTTCCCGAACAGAGATCATGCCACAAACCCAGCCCCTCTCCCTCCACGCACTGCCAGCCGGCCGCCGTTCCCTTGGGTTTATGAAAACTAGCCTCTCAGTCGCCTTTGTTTACACGCTTGGAACGGTTATCATTACCTATACCCCAACCCTGATGAAATCTTGACATATCTTCCGTCATGATGAAATTTAGATCCGACCGACCCCACAAACCGTTTGGTTTGCTGCAGGCCAAGTGAAGCGGGCAGCATGTCCTCACCCCCGCCTTTTTTTTAAAAAAAAATGATGGCCCACAGAGCCCCGCCTCTCCTTCCTCGCCAGCCAGTATCATTTTTTTCCAGCCCCGCCACTGACTGGTCGCGCTCGGCCACAGGGTATGGGTGAACGTAGGAAAATGCACTACGTGCCGCCATATCCACTTCTCCGCCCCACCCGCTAGGGCCTCGGCTGACCGTTGAAATACGTCTGGCTTACCCGAACAACGACGGGCTCGGTCTATTCTCTTACTTTTTATATTTGTATATGCATCGGTTTTTAGCCCCCATTGCTACTGACCTACGCTCGCTGACTACTGCGCTTGCTTCACTTTCCTTCCATTGAATTACTCTGTTACCCTCATTTCTCTGCAAGAGAACTTCCTCCATTCCCCGCCGCCTGCCCACTCATTTGTCGTCCATCGTACCGCTGTCGGAGTCGACCCGTGGCTCTAACGGCCCGCTAACCACCCCTTCCCCTTGCGCACTACCCCGTGGCCGACCCGACTCCTACCGCGATCTGCCAGCTTAAACTCTTGCGTGGTATACCAGTCGTCCACGTTACATACCCCATCCCACCCCGCGTGCACGCCTTCGCCCACCGATCGCCGTCCTATGGACATTCAGGGTAGGTCCTACGCCCTGGACTTGACCGTCATGTAGACGACCGAGGTGGCCTCGTCCGGATCGAAGCCATTGGGCTTCCCTCAACGTACCTAGTAGTTCGGTACTGCCTGGCCCCTGGTTCCGCACCAAGCAGCAGGGACTCCACGGCCGCCCGCTGGTAACCTCCGCGGCTAGCCTCACCAGCAACTTAAGCCTGGCCCCGCATTAACTGTGGCCATCTTTCCTCTGTTGATCATAAACTCGAACATCTTACTCTTATCCACTGCGACTCAGCCATCAACCAAATCGTCGCGGCTCTGGACGTTGTCCACTCCGGGGCGCAGACCACCCCTAATCAGCGTCAGCAGGCCCAGGCAGTAAGTAGCCCTCCCCCCCACCCACTCACACTTTGAAATGCCGTATCGGTGTCCTGAGCCACCCAAACCCTCCTCGCTAACCTCACCTTGCCTGCCTACTCCATACCGTGCCACCTTTCCAACTGTTCGTCCCACGTAAACTCGCACCATCAGGTCTGCGAGAAAGCCAAGGAGGCACCCGAAGCCGCCCTCTACGGTCACTATCTAGCTCATCGAGCGCAAAAGTACCCCGACACCGTCCGCCACTTCGGCCTCTCTCTGATTGAAAACACCATCCGCTACCGCTGGGACGACCCCCGTTTTAACGAGTCCCACCACATCCAAATCCGGGATGCCGTGGTGCAGCTTGCTACCGAGGTACGTGTCATGGATGTGCCCCCATACCTGGCCACCGGAGCTACACAAGGATGGTTTACTTTAACCCCCCCCCCCCAACTCTTTGACAGCCCCTGTCCCGCTGCCCTAGCTCGCCTCACTCTCCACCGACCAGATTTACGGGCCACGGGAATACCATCAGAGCAATCTAACCCCGTCTCGACCTTAAATTCCCCCTCACCCCCCCCTCAAATGTCTTCGCCGACCCTAGGGTCTCCACGAAGAGCCGAGTGAACGACACTTCATCAAGGAAAAGGTGGCCCAGCTGATCACCGACCTGGCCGAGCGCCTGTGGCCCCAGCAATGGCCTGAGCTAGATGAGTGGCTGCAGAGCCTATACCGCTCCTCAGTAAGTAGAACTACCGGCCAGCCGGCTTTTGTATCGACTCTTCCCTGCAACTACCACCTGTACCAGAACCCCCGACCTCACCTCCCTTTTGTTTTGTAATACCCGCCCCATGCTTTTGTCTCCCCCCCCTCCCCTCAGGCTCTCACTCAGGAATTATGCCTACTCGCCCTCCGCAACCTGGCTGATGACCTCGGTGTCTTTGACGACCCCCTGGCCGCGCTACGCAAGTCCGATCTGACCAACGCACTTATCTGCGTCCTTCTCAGTGCCCGCAGCCTGCAGCAGGCCTACCCGTCGGGTACCAAGGCTATGAACAACCAGTACGTGACCGTTATGCAGGCCCGCGGGGGCGACGGCTGGCTCGTCCGGTGGGCCACTACTATGCGCGAATTCCGGGCCAACCTTGTTCGTCCGGACTACACCCTGAGTCCTGCATCCGCCACCCTGCTGCGCTACCACTTTGAAGCTCTCAAGTCCAACCTGGACCTAGCCCATCTGCGGGGGCTTATCGAGATCAACTGGCCCACTTTGATTGTCGATTACCTTGAGTTGGACGGCTACCCAGAATTCCAGAAGGCAAGTTATCCCGAGTACTTTTTAATTAGTCCTCTACCTGGCTTCCTCAGCTCCTTGAACACAACGCGGACAGTCTCTAATCCGACTCTCTCATCCTAATCTCCACCCCCTCTCCCTAATGACAGCTCGCCGTAGAGCTCTGGGTGGTTCTCAGTAACCGGCACTTTTCCGATTTTTCCGATCGTCATGAGTTTATGGCCCAGTGGCTGGCCCCGGACGTGCTCACTCGATGGGCCACCGTGTACCAGCGGTTCCACCGGACCGACGCCATGGACGATTCCGACCACGCCACGGTAGGGCTGCGCCTAGTGCAGGGCACGGTCGACTTAGCCGTCAACCACGTCTGCCACCGCACGAACCGTGGCGCCATTCCAGAGGGCCTGGCCACCCTGGTCGACTTGCTCTTTACCATGGGTGACAGCCCCAACGTGCTCATCGCCTGCCAGACCGTGACCTTTTGGCTGGCCGCCTCCAAGCACAAGGTGATTGGCCCCTGGTTGCGCGCCCAGGTCCCATTGCCCCGCCTTCTGCTCCTGTGCATCTCCCTGGTGGTGCGCTGCGGGACCGTGCTGCACACGTACGTCACCGACCCCGACACCGACCCACTGCCGGAGTTTGATGGGCCCGGCGCCCTGCGCAACTACTTCGTGGGAACCCGGCTGCGCACTCTAGAACTGGTACAGCTCGCGGTCGCTGCCGCTCCTGCCGACGCCCTGTCCTGGCTCCACGACCAGCTGGGCCCCGTCCTAGCCAAGTCGCCCGCTCCGACTGGGTTCGACGTGGAGCAGGAAGCCGCTCTATTTTTAACCGCGGCGGTGTTAGACGCCCAGCTTACCGCGGATCCGGCGACGGCCGACCGGGTGGCCACCGCCCAGGATAACCTGTGTCAGCGCCTGCTGGAATTTGCGCCGCGTGACGAGGACTTGGCGCTGCGTCAGCTTCAGACCTTCATCAGCTTCAGCTCCGTGTTTGCGCGCCGGCACCAGCTGCTATTCGCCTTCCTTGACAAGATCTTTTCCCTCATGCTCAGCGCCGAACCAGCCTACACGGAGTCACCCCTGGCCCGCGCCTCCGGCACCGCCGCCCACCGCTGGCAGGCTTTCCAAGTGCAGCGCAAATGTGCCACCACCTTGGTGCGGCTAGCCTTGGCTATCCCGGACACGTTCCTGAGCTGCTACGGCCAGGTTAGCGAAGCGGCCGACCGCGTGGTCCGCGACGCCCGCATCCCGCAGTCCAACAAGTTCCACGTGTACGACTTTTTGCTCACCATCTGCTTCCACTCGTCTGCCGCGCTGACCGATAAGCTAGAGGTATCAGCCGGGTTGGTGGAACCCTTCGTCGCGCGGTGGACGGCCCTGCGCCCCTACGTAGAGACCTCGGACGCATTCCTAGAGCTTCTGGGTGTCCCTTACCTTGCTCAGGCCCGCACTAACCTGGACGAGGCGGCCTACGCCACCATGCACGACCGCCGGAATGACATTTTGCTGCCACTCAGTGTCTTCTTCGCCCTGGCCCGGCGCACGGTCTTCCCCCGCCGACGGGCCGATAATGTCGACGTGGCGTGGGCCCGCTACCTGCCGGTCGTACTGCCCCAGTTACTCTTGCTGCTCAACCAGATTCACGCGCTTTGGGACCGCCAGCGCCTGGCCGCCGTCGACCCGGCTTTCCTGGCCGTTATTGACCTGAGCGACCTTGAGCGGCGCACCGTCATTAACAACCAGTCCCTTGGCCAGCTGGGCAAAACGGCCGAGGCCCAGGCGACCGCGGCCCGTCCGCCCGCCACTCCGTTCGACGCGGCCATCAAGGCGCTCAAGAACTGGCTCGACACCTGCCGCGAGACCGGCTACGAGTTGTTGGGTTACCTAGTTTCCCTGGACGCCTGCTACGAGGTGGATCCCGGCCTGACCCACGTATCGGAGTTGGTGTTCGGTGGGGCGGTGACCGCCATTAGCAACTACCACTGGAAGCAGCTCATCAACTTTGTGATCGTCCCGACCTGCACCGACAGCCCACCCGCCGCCCTGCCCAACTTTTTGCCCCGGTTCCTGCCACCCCTAGTGACCTTCATGCACGACAAGCTGGGGGCCGAGTGGAGCGCCCTGATCCAGCGCGGGCTATTTTTGTCCACCCCAGAGGAGCAGACCCGCTACGCCCAGGGAGATGTGGATCCGGCCGATGTGACGGACGAAATCATCACTGAGAATATTCTACGCAGTCTGAGCAAGGCCTGGACCGACCTGATGGTCAAGGTACTGACCCTAGACTACACGGCACGCGAAGACGGGGCCCCCTTGCAGCCGCTGACCGCCGAGCGGCCAGCTGCCAACGTGGGTGAGTTCGTATTAGGCCACCCGGCGCTTGCAGTGGCTCTGGTGGGCGAACTTGGTCAGCTCATGTGCCTCAAGGATTCCATCTGTTCGCTACTGGCCGTCAACGTGGCCGTCAAGATGGCTGGCCTGTGGATCGCGTACCCACACCTGCACCACACCGTTGGCCACGACCTACTCCTGGCCGCCTGCCGGGCTGCGCACGATCCGTACCACGTGGACAACCAGGAGGTGATTTTGGGTCTTATCACTACGCTCTACACTACCTTCCGCCCTGCCACGGACGCTCCACTGCAGGCCCTGCTTCAGCTCCCCGGAGTGGCGCCGACCGATACCCAGGTAAGTTTCTCTTCTTTCCTTCTTTTCCCCCCTGGCCTTCTCTTTATTGATTACCACACTTACATGGATTTGCCTTCGGGGCTGAGGGGCAGAGTCGTTTGTGCCCTTGCAAGCCTGATTCCTTTCTGACCTAACCCCATCCTCACCTGTCCCAACCCTCTCACCTCTCCCAGGCTTTTGAGGCCCGATTCACCGCCGCCGGGTCGGCCAAAGAGAAGCGGGCAGTCTGCCGCATGTTCCTGCAAGGTATCCTCGGGGTAAGTAACAGGGGAAGCGCCGCCCGGTCCGCGCGGCTGCAGGCGGCTCGTCTGCGCTGATTTTTGCATCCCCGGGGGTGCCTTACCCCCGCTTCTCCCTGCATCAGGGACCGTTTGATCTCGGTGTCACGGTCGGTCAACGGGAAGTGACGTGGCCAACTCCGTACCGTGCACCGTTTCACCCCTTTCCCCACATCTACTAGTTTAAGGTACCCAACGAAGTTGAGCGTGGCCAAATTCGATCGCAAACCACGCTCGGTCTTCTAGTTTTTGAAGTCTCCGAAGGTGGACCATAACTGAGAAACGTGGGGAGGGGGTCCCCAGTCAACCAGTGATCGGCCCCTTCATCATACAAGCCGCCCGTCGTTATGTTCACGCGAGTCTAACCGTCATCCAATTTCACCCTGGACCGCAACCTGTTGTGTCAATGCCCATCCCTCCACAGGTTGATCGTAGCAAGTGGTTCCAGAAGCGCCTGTCCGCCACTTCGCGCAACATGCAGGGGTCACCCTTCAATGTACACCGCGCCCAGGTCCCGACAACCTCGTCGTCGGTGATGGACAACGATCCCCACTTCAACCTGGGCGACATAATGCCCTGATCGTTCCCCTCTACACTCTCTAAACCATACTCGTGCCGTCCGCCCGGGTGGTTAGTTTTGTGCCCTGTCTCTGTTTTTTTTGGCCGCTTCTGAACTACATTAAAGGCTTCCCTCTTCCGAATAGCAATGCCTTGGACATTTAACACCGGCCCGATCGATGGGCGATCGTAAGTACCTCTGACTGGGGGGTTAGTTGGTGGGCAGCGGACGCTGTCCTCCTGGCAGGTCTAGTATTAGTAAGTATTGGTGGGTGAGAGAGAGAGAGAGAGAGGTTACTAATTGAGGATCATCACCCTTGGCTGCCATAACGGCGCTGACCAGGAACAGGAAGCTTACCACCAAATAGCTTGATGGCGTCCCAGTGCCGATAAGCCAGCACCATGCGCTAGGTTGTGCAGGTTGGCGTGTAAGAATGGGCGAAAAGAGGGGGGAGGGAGTAGGTTGAGAGCAGCCAGCTTCGGTAGCCCTCTCCCTTTGTGACGACAGTTATCTCGTCCCTATTGAATAATTTTGCTAGGCAATTTTTGTCTGGCGCACAGTCGAGCATTGTGCGAATTCCCTATTCAATCATAGGGATCGGCGGGTGAGGCGGTGTTGGTTTATACTGAGATATGGTGAGAGTTTCATGCCAAAAGGATGGTTGAGAAGGCACCGTTCTCGCCCGGTAATCCACAACCACGGCTAAAGTGCCAAAGTGTGACGAGATTCATAGGGATGGTAGGATAAGGGGTGTCATGTTACTAGCCCACAGCTCGAGGGACTGATGGGCAGGGGAGGGGGGAGAGGGTAATATTGAATCAAACCTGCTCCATAACTATTAACAAGAGTTCAGTGGCTACCTCGCTGGCCCTATTCGGATACAAACTGATACGGCCCCTGGTACAATTCGTCTGGTACCTACCTGCTCACCATGTGGCACTAGACGTCAGTTGTTTCGTTGGTCATTGAGCGACCCTAGACCAGGCAGCCTGGGGGTCTAGTTTACTTTCAAACATCTACGTAAGTACAGGCCGTGGCCGTCAGAGGTAGTCTCTGAAAACCCATCCCGTGTCTCCACAGTATCGCCAATATTGTTACCAGTACGATAGAGAATATCCATAGAAAATTATCCATATCATGCTCTTTAATTACGTCGTTGAATTTATTCCTGCCCAAGTAAACCCCCCCCCCCACGCATTTGTTGACCGTGTAGTGTATCTCGGATTAGCCCGGTCCTGAGCTTATTTAAATAATTGTGCGGACATTGATGATCCAAGCCGCTCAGTCGAAAGCTGCAGTATCTGTGTGAATTTTTCTAAAATGAGAAGTCACACAACCTTTGACCGCTAAGATTCAACCACGAACAGGGCTCATTACCCAACCGTTCTGGATGATGAAGCGTATCTGAGGCAATTAAGTTCATTCAATTGAGGATTGGTGTCAATGTATAAGGAGCGTTGGGGAGGACTCGCGGGCCAATGTGCAGAAAAGCTGCTCGGTAAGAGCAGCGGCAAGAAGATGACCACGGGAGACACCCCTCGTGCGATTCTAAAATATGCGATGTTTCTAGAGGAAAATGCACATAGTACAAGAAGGAGGGGCGGTGCGGTTTCCTAAAAAAGGGCAAATTAAAATATTAACAATACACACCCAGTCAGGCCAACTGGAAGGTTAGTGTGAACGAAAATCTTTGCGTCCAGTTATGGATACGGAGCGGGAAAAAAATGGTACTAGAAAGGGAAGTCTGGTGTATCTAAGTAAGATATTGTGGTACAGACTGTGCAGTGCCTGAGAAGGATGGCCGATAAGGCGAGACGGTCTCCTACTCCCCCTCCGTTCGTATCAAAGAAGAGTAGAGCTATGGTCGCAGATATTGGTTGGCTCTGATGCATGAAGAGGGCAGAGTACAGGTAAAGGTGAGCCACCTTTCCATAGCCGTACGAGGTATATTGCGGAATGCAGTGGATACCTTCAGACTTGCCACGGCAGGCCGTCAGAAAACATATTTACCAACATAGCAGTCGGCCCGGGCCAGGTGGGTGTCTAAGTGTATAAAATAATAATAATTGATGGGAGAGATGGGTGCATTCACCAGCGCAGCCGCTGTCCCGTGGAACCAGGTCAACAAAGAGACGGTACTCTGTTCCACAAACGTTGGCACCAGCACGTGTCCGTACTAGGAGTTTCAACCGCGCTTAACCAGCTTCGGTGCTATCAAGTGTGTAGCATTAGGCGTAATGTACTAGTTACGTCTAATCATTTCGTATGGCGCCGATCTATTCCCGCGCCAACTGTTACACCCCGCCCCTGCCGTAGAGGGGTTCTAATAGTTGTAGTTTAGCGCATCCACTGTTGGGCTCTGTCCGCTTCGCTGGCCGCATTCTAATAAAATTGTTTCATCGTATTGTATGTATCTCTAGCTATCAAGAGCGCTTACGTATTTGGTGTGTACCTATCGACCTGCTTTCCCTAAATGGCTACTGCCTTACACAGCATCGGCACCCCACTGACGAGAGCGTGCGCAAAAGAAGCCCCCGGCCTTACTTCATTAAAGTGAAAAGCCAGGCTGACAATCAAAGGCAACTGAGATTCACCCGACAGAAGGTACGCACTGAAACTACCAAGACGTTTATCACGAGCCGCGCGCCGTCGTCTGGGACTGTGGTTCATAGAATAAGGACAGTCTCCGCTACCACCCGTACGACGGGCGTGCTTGCCAGAAGTGAGGCCACCAGAAAATACCCGCTGTTGCATACCGTCAGAGGGGGTTAAGCAGTGACGCATTTCTTGGCCCATGCGCTGTAGCAATAGTCCCCGCCCCCCTGGCCTAATTTGACTGATGGGGCCAGCCGCGACCTGATGCACTGGCAGATCATACTCGCCAACCACTCTCCCCACGCGCTTGAGCCAGGCTCTATCATAAATACCTATATCCGTGGGCAAGAGAGGCCCAGCTTCACAGCCCAAGTAAAGATCTTCACCGAGCCATGTGGTGGGCAACCCGCTGCTGGCCCACGGGAGCTCCTATCGCTACGCCCAACGAGCTGGCACAGGCGTACACACTCCGTTCAATCTACCACCTTTCGTCGATGAGCCAATGGGGCCAGCCGATCAAAGAACAAGGTAATGGACACTTGGTGGGTATGTGGAAGCTGGGTCACGCTATACGCCAGGGCCTTTAGATCTGGCTTGAGCCGACTTCTCCCCTCCACACACACGTCTGTTGACTGGGGCCACGGTGAAGCGCAGACATTTCCCAACGGTACTGTACCTTAATCCCCTTTGACCTGAAGGGCAGTTCGAGTTATCCAGTTTAGGCACGACCAGCGGGGTGATGGGAGTAAAGAGATGGTAGACACAATTGGGAAGGGCGAACTGTGCGAAGTTAGAGACTGGCCCCTGTAAACGATATCTAAAATAAGAGGTAATGTATGGGAGTATTGGCATGGGATCCAGACTGGCGACCCACACGTTGGTGTTGCCGGCCTTCGTTCACCATTGACTTCGATGGCTAACCCCCTCCTCGTAGAACCAGCGGTCATTTAAAACCAAAGTCGGGCCGGAATGATGTTCAAATTACTGGCGTGACATGCAGGCACTGCAAGGCCGATAGGGTGGGCCCTGAGCCCAAGTAAAGTCACGCCCGGCCTGTAATTCAGGGAGTAGCTGCGACGGCATCGTTTGGTCGAAGAGCCCTGATGGCTAGAGCCGACCGTTTTGCCATAGAAAGAATAGACCTGGCTGGGGGGGGAGTGTTGGAGCCCCGGCCAGCCCTTGCACAGCCTACTCCTGCAGCCGCATCTGCTCCCGGACTAGTCAGCAGCGGTACCAGGTCGGACCTGCACATGCACCCCACCTCCCGAGTGAATCCAAAGGCCAGCGCCTGCAGCCTACTTGACAGTGAACGGGGGTGTCAGTGAGGCTGACAGGAGAAGCAGGGCTGAACAAGGCCTAGGGCGTGAGGAGAAGGGGGCTGGCACTGTATCCCGGACCGCCCCGGAGCGCTTGCCGATGCCCCCCCCGGGCTGCCATAGTCAGCCGCCGCCGCTCGCTATTGGTTACTGTGACCCTCGCCGGTCAGCAAGATTTACCCATCTGGCCGCCCTTCCCACCTCACCCCACACTCTGCACTCCAAAGCCGTGCCCCCCCCCCGCCGCCGCTGTTCGCTTTCATGCTGTATCGCATTCGCGTGCCGACCGCAGCCTTCAGCTGGTGGCCAGGTCTATATAACGGGGACACATGGCCTACTTCCATCCACATGCCGATACCCTCCACGTTTGTATTGCCACTTTCCACGCCTGACCGCCTCTGTTTTGACACATTTCCACAGCAGGCTGCCATCACTTGGCGCGCCCCCTAATCCGCTTCGGACCCCTTGCCCCCCCCCGCGAAGTCTCTTTATCCCCCTCCCGCATCCTCTTGACGGCTGACCATCTATCCGTTCTCTGTCAATATCCCTCCAAACTTCGCCCTAGTCTCGACCGACGTTCCCTATACATATATTGGATACCTTTGCGCTTTTGCCCTGTACCTATCACCATCATCTGCCCTCCAACGCACATAACTGTCCCGCCCCAGACTCTGCCGTATCCACCTGGCTCCACTCAACCGGACCGTCTCTTCGCCGAACCTCTCACCAATTAAGGCCAGAGGCCACCTTGCATACGAACCTTAAACAAGCCCCTCCTCTCCCATGCGACCAGTTCCTTAACATCCAGTCTTCCCTTCTGCCCCGTGTTGCCGCCTCTGTTTGGTTGGTTCGTCGCTCAATAGCCCATATCTGGGGCTCTTCCTACACCCCGCTGCAGTCCAGTGCATCTGCGCAGCCAAATCTCCACAATTTCTCTCTCCTTCCTTCCTTGACCACTTCCCCCCCTTTAAGCCTTCACCCAAGCGAACTTTTTGTGACAACGGCCCGTGTGACGATATCAGCCCATCCCTATCCTTCGCTCTGCTGATCGACCAACCTTCCGCCACTCACCCTCCCTCGCTACAGCGCCTCGGTTCGAGGCCTGCGGCCGGTCTTTTGCCATGGCCTACGCAACCTATGAGGTGACGATGGAGCAGCTGGCGGCAGCCGGTATCACCCCTGAGCTCAACACCCGGAAGGTGGTCTACATTGTCGTCGCCTTCGTCTACGCCATCTACAGCATCTATACCAGTGCGCTTTTTTATGTGCGGTCCAAGCGCAATGATTACCTAACTAAGCGCGCAGTCAACCTAGTAATGATCCAGTCCATTGCCAATTTACCCTGCGTTATTATCCTGATTCTTTATTCCGGCCTGCAGCTTTTCCCCTGCTTTCTGGTCATGTGGACCTACTACCTCACTTTCATCGTGTGGGGCGTCGTGCTCATCCTGCGCAGCATGATCCTCATCTATCAGAAGCAGATGAACGAGGTCCAGTTCGCCCTCCACCAGCACCACAACTACCAACACTCCATCCTCTCTGATCGCACCTACACGGACTCCGACCTCGGCGAGCATAGCCGCAGTCGGCTGGCCGGGCTCCGCATTCGCCTGCAGACCATCCGCAGCCGTCGCGTCCAGTTCCACGACACAATAATCCGCCGTGCTATCCTGGCCGGCCTCTCCCTAGCCGTCATCATTGCCGTTGTGGTCCAGGCCGTTTCCCCACGCATGACTCTGTCCCCGCTAATGGTTTTCTGCGGTGTCCCCATGTGGGAGTTCATGCCTTATTACGTCTGGCAGTTCTTCTTTACCTGTATTATTTCACCCATCCTACTCTATCTCATGTACGGTTTCCGTGACGCCTTCGGAATCCGCTACGAGCTGGTCTTCTCCATGACAGTCGCCTTCATCTTTTTGCCTCTGTACATGATATGGTTCTTTGCCATGCCCGCCAGTGTCAACGCCGCCTTCCCCGTGACCCTCTGGCCAGCCGCCTCGCTGGCCGTTTGCCACTTCGTGACGGTTGTGGTCCCGCTCATCTTGTCTCGGCGGTTCCTCATGTTCCAGCGCGAGCTGATTGGCCCCCAACAGGATACCCGGTGGCAACAATTCTCTGACATGCTCAACCAGCCTGATACCTTCGCCGAGTTCACGGAATCTGCCGCCGCTTGCTTTTGCCCCGAGCTGGTCATCTTTCTGCAGCGTTACCAGCACCTCAAGGTCCACGTCATTCGCTACTACGAGACCATCCTCCGGCAGGATCGTGACAACGACTCCGACAGTGCTCTGCCCAGTGACATGGGCCCCCTGACCGGGGTGAAGGGCGAATCGTATCTTGATGGCACCCAGCAACTTTCCGTAACCGACGACGGTGCTACCCTGCCTGCCTCGCCCCAGCGTAAGGTGTCGCAGAACACCGTGGTGGGCGATGGCTTCACCGATCCCCTACGTTGTCCACTGCCGCCCACCGACGGCGAGGCCGAATCGAAGACCGAATCACCCCACCAACACCTGTCCCCAATTTCCATTGACGACGCCGACCGTGACCACCCAGGCGCCCTCAACTGCGATGTGCCCATGACGCCTCGCACCGTCGAGCAGATGGATGCAAAAGAATTCCAGTTCGAGGGCGAACTGGTGCGCATGACCGACACCGTCATGGAGGCCCTCCGGTCACGCGCCAGCCTGCGCGATCTGTTCCATAATTACGGCGGAGAGCTGCCTGGGCTGTCGATACCCATCCAGCGCGAGATCCACAACATTTACACCGCCTTCGTGCCAGCGAACGCTGAGCTCGCCATCAATCTAAAGTTCATTTCGGCCCACATGCTCTCCGCCGCCATCGAAAACAAGGAATACTCGCTCACGATGTATGACGAAGCCTTTCGTGAAGCACTCAACATGCTCTATTTCAACGTATTCCCCAAGCATCTGCACATGTAACCGTCGCCTGTCCCTACCACCAATGCCCCTGCATTCCCTCATTGGCTCTGTCTGCTATTCCCTCCTCGTCAACGTTAATTTTCGTTCGCCCCAATTATTATGATGCCCGAGGGCAACCCATCCACTATTTAGAGCCATCGGTTTACGTCTCACCTTCTTGCACTACATATTTCCATTGCTTACCTCACCCCGCTAACTTGTATAAACGTAATCAATTTTTTTATACAAAATTTCGCTCCGGCATACCTTTCCGACTGGTCAAGGTTCCATTTATCTGATGATAAGGTGGGCCACGAATTGGAACAGACTCAGTGGGATGCGGAGCGGGGCAGTAACTGACCGATGGTGCAACATGTAGATATAGATCGTCAGCCAACTCCTTTAGCTGATCGATCGAGACTGGACTCGAGGTCATTTAGTTAACTTGTAAGGGGTCGTCTTGGCCGATTCCCCCCCCCACTTTGCATTATCCATCTCACGCCTTCATAAGGGAGGCGGTATGTCAGGATCTGGGCAGCCGGATGAGGTATTGGTCCGGTAATGGATTTTTTGGCTGCTGGGAATGGCACAACTTGCGGGGTCAGCTAAGGGAGGCCGTTTGGCGGCGACAGCTGGGGGAGGAGTAAACCTTGACATCACCCGAGCGCCGTTCGGAAGGGGCAGTATCATTCTGTATCAATCCGTAGCCTTCACGATAGTACAGTGTTGTAGTGTGCATACGGATTACTTCGCCGTGGCACCCCATCTTATCGGCTTGGCCATTCTCTTCTCGGCTGCGCAGGTCCCGTAATGTACGACACGCTGGTTTTCCGCGGACATGCGTTCTAGGTGGGTAATGCAGAGCTTACTATCTGCGGAGACAATGCATGATAACGACCCCCTTCAGCGCATCACTTTTCACGGTGTTGGACCGGAAATAAAGGTCGGTTCTCATCCAGCGAGCGTAGAACGGTGGCGCGTGGCAGATGGACCATCTCGGGCTCAAGTATTTTTACCTACCCATATATATATATATATATACATGTTTAGCATGATCGATATCGGTTAAACGGTTTAGCGCCATACAGGAGAGCATGCGTACAGTGGAGGGGGGCGGGGCGAGGCAGTACGCTTGGAATCCTCCCTCCCCCGCTAAAGGGAATCTCCAACCTAGTTCGGCCGCCATCGGAGCTCGTAGGTGGAGGAGGGGAAGGGATAGAAAGACGAACGGGCCACGGGAGACAGGTCACTGCCACCCATTGTGCCATTGGTCGGCCGGCAGCTTCCCAGAATACTCGGGCACCGCTGCCCGCCCGTCCTTTTCTTTGGGACAAAATGCGGCTTGGCGGAAGAGGGTACATCGGCGTGCAGCCATCCCCATCATGAACCGTGTGCTGTCCATTTGCCATGCGAGGCAGATCGATGGAGAGCGGTTAACGCATAGTTGTACAGTCTTCGCCCGCTTTGGTCTATCGTTTTCCCTTGAAGGGCCGACTACGCCTTGCGAAACGCTAATCCATGGCTGCACATTTCCATTCTAAAGAGCTTGCTAAAACCTTTAGCCGCTGTTAAACGAACAATGCTGAGCAGTGAAGAGATCAGTCCGGTCCAGCTGGTTGAACCAGTTGAGATACCTGACTGGGAGGCTGCCCCCGCGGCATATAGAACTAGTCGACCTAAGTGGCCACCAACCTTATGGATAGTGAGTGACAAGCGCCAGGTCCCTCACAAAACGCCACATTTTCCGGTCTATACCCTTCATCTGGTGCGTAGGCCTACGTTGGAAGGTATGGAACTGAGCTGGGTAGTCAAGGGAGGATTGGCGCAGGACTGGTACCATGCAGTGCCATCGTATTGACTGTCAACTAAAGGCAACTGGTTGGGGCTTGTTATCGAAGCGAGGGGAGGGAGTCGGCAACAAAGCTCATGGCGGACCGAGGTCCGTTGTCGAATAAAGACCATGATAAGTGTAACCAACGGCCCAAGTTGGTGTTAGCGTCACCGCCCTAGCACGGCCATCAACACTGCCAGCCCTCCCCGTTGATAATATTTCCAAATGCCGATGCTCTCCCTTGTGTTCGCCGTGTACGGTAGCGTTGTATTAACGAGGTAGAGGGTGGGTCGCAATCACTTCGGTTGAAACGCATTCGTGTCTTTCTAGCTTAGGACGGACTATGCGAATGGCGACTAGCCATGACGCTATGTGCGAGCTATATTTAGATTACTCCTCCCATATTATACTCAACGCACGGACGGCAGTAGCAGAAGTCACAGGCTATGGTGCACTCAACTCTGTGGCGCGGAAAGGGGCAATTAAGCATAGCAGCCGTGGCGCCTCGTTCCGGTCGGGCAGTGGATCGTATCGCTTTGGTATCACAGGTGGCGCACCGGCTGTCGGCGGGTCTAGCTGGTAGCGACTGGATGTCTGCCAAGTGCAAGCCCTCACAGTAACCGTCATGTGTATTGTCTGCCAGACTCACGGGCAGGCCGACTCCTCTAAAGGCACAGACCAGTCCCGTAACTCGACGTCGCCAAACGGATAATCTTATCTGCCAGCCCTTTTGTCCTCCGCTCCTCTCGCTTTCCCTTTCTTCGTCCTTGTCCCGTCGGTCAAGCACCCGGCCTTCTGGGAACCGATTCCTGTACAACGTAGGCGACACAGGCCAGCCATTACCCGCTGTTTTACTTTCCTTCGCCATCGGCCTGCCGCGGCCTCTCCCACCCGTTATACGGGCCGGCCACTCCATCGGCCTGCCGCGGGTCCCTCCCCTCCTCCTATTCATCGGACGCCCCCCTTCGTGCTGCTTAGCATCTCCGCTTGCCACTTTCGTTGTTGTTTTTACCGGAGCGCCCAGACCGTCCGTGGCCCTTTGACAACGGCGCCCGCCGCTCTTTGCCTGTCCGGCTATTTTCTTTGTCATCCCCCCCTGTCGCCGCCAGTCTCCTGGTGGGCGGATTATATAAACTGGGATCTTCCTCGACTGGCTCCTCGCTCCCAACCTTCCTTTCTCGCTTT
>JANBPT010000832.1:0-21444 GCA_027575765.1 Tieghemiomyces parasiticus
GGTGCTACGGGAGTGCTGAGGAGTGTCGGGGTGATCGTGAGCGCACACAGGGCAGATCTTCAGCGTCCCCCTCCCTCCAGTATCATAAAAGACGCCATACGCCACATGATTGACCTGGAAGAATGGCGAGCAGACTGTGGAGTCTTAAAGCGAAAAAAGAAAAGAAAGAAAGAGTGTCGCGCTGACGCCGTGGCCGCTATCTTTCCTCAAGGTTCCAAATTCCACATCTCTATCCAAAAGGACAGAGACCCCTGCACATCCATCGCCTCGAAGGCACACGACCTATGACGTAGAAAGACGACGCGGGACTCCACATTCTTGGGGAGGTGGCAGAGGCTTGAGGAAGTGTACCAGAGCGGACAGCGGAGCACAGATGTCACGCCGACCAAGATGGTATGGAGTGAATAATTAAAAATGGCACCGACAGGGTTAGCTGAGCAGAACGGGCGGCGCGGCCTGTTGGAAAAACAGCCCACGCGCAAGCCGACTATGTATTCAGGCTACAAGGCCGAACGAGCTCTCGCAAGGGTGTAGAGAAAAACAGAACGCCCAGTAGCAAGTAGGTTTGGGCAGGCCCGGCGGGTCCAGTACGTTAGACCGAGGCCCCGCGTCACACCTCACATCCCACTTGGAGAGGGCACCACACGAGTTGACGCGCCCGGCCAAAGTGCGAATGAGGCCCTGGCAAAGGCTTATGACACGCCAAGGTATGCTGGACGCGTCACCGACAGAGTACCGCTTGGGAGAGGGTCGAAGGGACCCGAGTTATCTCAACCGACGCTGGAGGGTGCGTCCACAGCCCAGACAGCAGGTCAACCGGGGGCTTCTAAGTAAAGCAAACGCGTCCAACGCAGCCAGGAACGCGTCATAGATGGGGAGGAAACCACCCGGTAGAGGGACAGTAGAAAAATCGTGCGCCATACTTACGTGTGGGGGAAGGGGATGTCTAATGATGTGATGTACCTATACAAGACGAGAGAGGCGAGAAGTATAACCGTCGGAAAGTTGCAATGGAGGCTGTCAGTGAAGTTGAGAAATGTAAGCCAACCGGCAGAGGGGAGTTGAGCGCTTTTTAAACCGGTAGAGCGACGCTGGCAGTGATTGTGATGAAGGGAGGAGAGCAGTGGAAGGCGGGGGTTTGGGGATGTTCATGGAGAAGGTGAGGGGCGGCGGCCAATCTTGGGCGGGGGGAGTCGGAGGGGGTAAGGTGTAAGTCATAGTGGGCGGGTGGGACGAGTACATGTGGACCGGCTGGCAAGGTTATGAAGGAGGCGGATGGCCCAGAACCGTGACTGTGTATGGTCAGACAAAGAGACGATGGCCACCCCTGCCGCCGTTCCATCTCACTCTTGTAGCAGGGCCTTCCTTAGTGAATAGGAAGGATCTGCAGCCATTTCATTCGCGTTTCATATGCACACCCCAATGTCCTGCAGGAGGTGCTGTCAACAATTGAGGAGGAAATCCCCCCGCACTGTGGCTAAGAGGACAACCCCCCCCCAGGGCCAACCCAACACCGACCATGGGCGGGGAACTCCTAGCCCCTCGTGGAGAGAAAGGAATGGCAGACGTCCCTTTTGAGCCCCCCCAAGGTCATCCCCATCTCCCGAAGAAAAGGCAGTAAGCTGCATCAAGGGATAACTTCCCACTACTCACAAGGGAACAGTCAGTAGGTGTTACGCCTACTTTGACCCCAGACCAATACCCATCGATAGCCCCTGGTTCCTGAAAAAATATGGTGTGCGGCGTTTGGGTGTACCGGTCCTAGTTTCTGGGTTTACTGCGATTAAAATTTTAAGGCGCTAAGGTCTCCATATCCTGGTATTGTACTATTGAATGAGCCTAATTTTTAATTTAGTGTTTTAAAGTGGAAACATAATAACGTGGCGTTTTGGTGATCAAGTCGAAAGTGGGTATTACTAATAGCAGTTGGCAGCCATTTTATAACTACACTGGCGTAAAAAACAGATTGATAATAAACTACAGGATGTTATTATTATGGTGTGCTATTAAGCTTGTGCGGTAACACAAGATATAGACTATAGATGATGTACTTTGGATCGGGGGTATTAGACTATAACAGTGACCGGAATCTAGAGCCTACTAGCAAGAGAACCACGGAAATACGGTCCGCTCCTTTTTGAGCAAGACCAGCGCCATTCGATAGCCCGTGAAGCATTGGTAAACACAGTATAGGTCGCAACCGTGTATACTGCGTAGTTCTCGAGTTATTCTTGTTTGATATTTTAGGGCATTAAGGCCTATTAAACTATAAAGGTATAATCAATTGCGCCCCGGATTTTTATATAAAGCAAACCGAGATCTGATAGTCGGTCCCGCTTTCAAAAGAACCCCTAGTGCGGTATAGGGGGTTTGGGAGTATGAAGTCGGACCAGAGGTATCCGAATCTGCAATGCAAAGGAGAATATGATAACTATTGATGGAGTTACCAAACTAATAAAATCTATAATGTATAACAATAAGTGAGCTTAAGGGGATATTGCTACTAGGTTTACTTCAAGGAATAGTGCCAACGGATGGCACTATGGGACAGGAAACAATAAAAGCTGCCGGGCCCTGTGTTGCATACTTGGGCCCGGCTTATATACTATAACTATAATAGATGATCTATGCTAATTGGTGGAGGACCTGGCTGGTCCTCCGTCTCTTCCGGGCCTCTCCCCGAGGTCGCCCGGTCTCTTTCCTTTCTTTTCTTTTAACGGTTGTATAGGCGCGGCCTATTACAGTTCCTCAAAGGCAGAAGCCGTGCTCGGCCCAAAAATTGTGGCTTCTTCGGTAGTATAGTGGTAAGTATCCCTGCCTGTCACGCAGGAGACCGGGGTTCAATTCCCCGCCGGAGAGAGTATGATTTTTTTAAATGTTGAAGATGTTCTGGTATTTTATTTTAACGTAAGGCAGCCGACTCGTTACAATTGCTTTTTAGTGTTCTAAAACTTTAACATTCAGATACTCGGGAAAAATGACGGCATGTTTGTGTAATTATTGTTTAGCCCAGCTACTTTACATACCACGGTGAGGTGAGTATTGATGGGGTGTAATATATTGACAGTTAAACTTGAATGGCGAAGAAGGTAAGAGCCACCGAAGGTATCTCGGCGGAGTAAAAAGTATACAGAAGGAAAAAGAGAAGGTGACAGTGTCTATGCATACGAAACGGGTAGAGTGGGAGACTGTCAGCCACAGACAGGTCGTGTGGCACCGATCCCAGATCAGGGTATATATATATATAAGGTAACATGGTACGCGGGATCCCGACGACCCACCAAGCCTAATAAATGAAAACGTCAAGGGGTGGTTGTTTACAAAAGCTTATGGGTCAACGTAGCAGGCCACGGCCGGTGGACCCGTTTGCGTAGCCGCCGGCCGATACGTGGCAACCGACGGGTGACATTAGGGAAGTGGCCGCGATGCTTGCGCTGGGAGTGTAGCGAGGCGGTCGACGATTGCTGGCGCGGAATGACCGGGGGGGACTCGGGGACTGATGTGGTGGAGGTACGCGGAACGGGAGAGGAAGAGAGGGGTGGGGTAGTGGAATCGTCAGGATGATAATGATGACGGTGATCAGCAGGCCTTTGCGACGGCCCGGGACTCGACGACGCGGTCAGGATGGGCGACGTAGAACCAGCCATCGGTGTGTTCGTAGAAGGCCCAGGCAGGTCACCGTTAGCATGGGTACGGACGATCCGGACGGTAGCGGCACAAAACTCGGCGACGGGGTTCACTGACCAGGGCCGGACCCGATTCCCGTCGGAGCCGGCTTCGAGCCAGGCGAGGTGACCGCCGTGCTGAGTCGTAGCGAGGAAGGCATACGGATTCTGACGGAACGCTTGGTATGGGATAGACTTGGAAGAACAGACGGGATCATCAAGGCTGTTGAGGCAGAGCAACGGGATACGGACCTGGGCCACGTAGGGCGCGCTGCTGGATTTGATGTAGTAGTCCCGGGGGCTCTCGTACCCAAACACGCGGCAGGTCACTAGGTCGTCAAAGTCGGACATGGTCTTGCTCTTGGCCACTTGATCCACGTCGAGATCTGAGCCGAGGAACACATGTTTGTGGCGCATGAAGGCGTGGACCATGTTATTGCGCATTACTCGCTTGTACACCAGGGAGCCCAAAATACCTTCGCTGACTTTCTCGGAGGCCAGTAGCATGTTGAAGGGATTGCCCACTGAGACGAGGCCCCGGAACACGCAGCGGTCGCCTTCCTCCCCGGCATACTTGACGATGATGTTAGCGCCCAGTGAGAACCCCACGCCAACCATCGGGGTGGTTGGGTACCGCGCGTGGATGTGGTTGACCACATAGCGTACGTCCTCGGTATTGCCGGCACTGTACATCTTGGGGGTAAGCAGTTCTGAGAAGCCACAACCGCGGTTGTTCATCACCACGGCGCGGAACCGCGTCTGTCGCACGCCGGGACCCTCGGTCATCTTCTTGACCTGAGCCCGTACGTAGAACTCGTGGCTACCGCCAGTGAGACCATGCAACATAAATACGATCGGGAGGCTTGTGTCTGGGTACTCCTCAAAGGACGGATACCAGTCGATGGCGATGCCGCCACCGTCGGGTAGGGCGACCGATTCGCTGCAGAGCAAAAAGAAATAACAAAAGGTAAGATGGTGTTGGGAAGTGGTGACAAGGGTAGTGTTAGTGAACCGCGGTGCAGTGGCGAGATCGGGAATACGCCATACGGGGCCCCTTGGCAGCAAACTCTCGTAGCTGAGGTCACCAAAGGAGGAAAGTGAGAGGATCGATGTAGCCTTAACCACATTATCCCTTGATGGCGCCACCCATTTCGTCACAGTGCGATTGGGACATAGACAGGACAAAAGATGACCAAACTGACACGTCACCAACCCCACACACACCCACACCAACCCAGTTCCCATGCCAAAGTTACCGTTGAGGTACGTTTCGTTGCGACTAGGGGGGAGGAGGAGTGGTAAGTGGAGGAATTGTAGGGTATTCACAATCCGCCCTACAAACGTGGGAATAGCGCCCAACCAAATAAGGCAAGGCAGGATTGGTGACGCCTGAAGGTACTACGGTTCCCATCCTCAGCGGCAGCCCTCCGCACCTTGTTTTACTTTGAGGGTAAGGTCGTAGCCCACTTACCGCTTATAGTTAACGTCGTAGCCCTTGAAGTAGGCCAGCTTGGTGATGGTGGCGGTCTGTAGGTGGGCGTTGAACAGCCACATAGACGGCTTGAAGGAGGCCTGTTCGGGGTCGGTGAGCGAGGGACACTCTTTCTGCAGCAGCTCCATGAGACTAAGCATGGAGCTGCCGTTGTCGTTATCGTCGTCGTTGCGGTGCCGGGTGGGCTGGACAGCAGTGGCTTCCGTCGAATCGGAAGGTAGTGGTGGCGATGGATATGAGGCTGGTAAGGACGACCGCACAGCACTAGATAGCTGATAAGAATTTAAAGGCTCCACAGAAGTGCCGTGGGTGGCCGCCGAAGATCCCGAGTTGACCGGGATGTCAGGCCAGGCGGGGTCGGTACCAGCTGAGGGGCAGCTACCCCATCGGCGGCGCCACCGCGAGCCCGCCACTGTGGGACCGTCTGGGGATCCCTCGGCCGACGGATTGCGGCGGGATCTTCGCTTCGCCCCGTCGTCCTGATCGCTCGAGTCGGACGAGTCGGAAAAAATGGGGTCCCCATGGGGTCCACTCCGGGTATGACAGTGATGGATCGGAATGCCACTAGTTCCCTCGACGGCGGCGGCCAGGGCCGCGGGCAGGGCGACGGCGGGGCCCGGGTTAGAAGCCGGGGCGGCGGCGCCGTCCCTGTCACCCTCACTGACCGACCGAGCCTTGAGGTCGTAGGCCAGGGCGGGGGCCAATTGGACCTCGACGTCCTGCGAGCTGTGGGTCAACGTCAGCTGGTGCGACGGGTTGGCGTACTTTTTGTACAGCCAGTACATAGTCGTAACAAGCAGGACCTGGAAAACGGGTAAAGGAATGAGGCGAGTGGGGTCGGCGATCGGTTCGTAGAGCAGCGACAGTGCTGACACAGATAGGCTCATGGCTGGCGAGAACAGTAGGAGGGCGAGGCGTATCGGCGGAAAGGCAGTGTCTTGGCCGAAAGATAGACAAAAAGTAAGGCCTATGTGAGGGGGGGGCGAGAGAGTGAGAGATGCCTGATTTAGCGAGGTAGTGAACAGATACGCCGAAAAGTGAGGTAGGAGGGGCAAGGGCGCCGGGTCAGAGTGAGGTGGAGCCGGTGTGGCGTACCCAAGAAAGTGTAGGCAGGGAGGTGGTGAGAGAAACCTGGGGGGTGCTGATTCCGTAGACCAGTGCAACAGACATGGGCAAGTAGAGCAAGGAGTGGAGGGACTAACGGGCGAGGTACGCACGGGAACGGTGGCGGTGAAATACGGGGGGGGGGGTATCGGGTAGTCGTGACGTTAGACGGGAGGGCGGAACCAAAGATGCGGCGAGCTCAGCGACTTAGATGATGTTGTTATATATGAAGGGGAAGGCGAAAGTGAGGCGGGGCTATGGTTGGACAACAACGAACCAGACACAAAGAGATTGGAGAGGCCTTGGCGTGCGCCAACGGATAAGCGGGCGTGAGCAGAAGAAAAAGGGATGGCGGCGAGAGCGGTGGTAGGGGGAGAAAAAAAAGAACGTTTGGGCACCTGTGCGGCAGGCTTGGCGGTGATCGTGTGGCAGGCACTACTGCTGCTTAACCACAATAGCAGGGCAGATGACGACCTCGAGAACGAAGGTCCATTAGACGGCGGGACAGCTGAATCAAGAAAAATCGCATCCAGGCCAGCTGCAGGTTCGGCTGATGAGGACGATAGTAAAAAGCAGGGTGTGCATAGAGAAGTAGAAGCGGAGGCGGTAGATTGTGCTTCGCGTAGAGTGCTAGAGGGGTCGTTGGAAAGAGACGCACAAGGGTGTTCGAAGAATCTCAGGTGTCACCAGTGATGGATGTACGCCTTTGGAACCGGCAGGGTTGGTTCGCGGCGGTCAACTTCTCCAAAGCAACGGCCAAACACAAATTGGGGGCGGGTTTTACACAACGAGGCGGGAGGCGATAACAAGCAGGATCTTCTACAGGCAGGGGCGTGCGGCCGAGCAGCCTCGTATATATATATATATAGCAAGTAAGAGGTGACGTGGCGTGATGAATCAAGTTGGTTGGTTTGCTCGGAGGTTAGCGCAGTAGTCGTCACGACCCCTGGCTTAGAGCCCACCCGGGCCATAGTTTTAGCCGGGCTTGAAAGTGATGACGGCAGATTTCCCCAAGAGTGATGGGAAGGCAGGGAAGGGCGTCTGGATGCAACCGTATCACAATAGTGGGAGGGGCCCTCTGCCAATTCGGCCGCCACAGTGCCAGGACGAGGGAATGGGGATCATCTTTTCGCAGGGAACCAGGGTGGAGACGAGAGACGGCGGTGCTGGCGTTTCAGTGATGGGCGATGCCAAAGGGGTTGTGCAGGGCCATGCCCCAGCGGATGTGGAGGGTGAGAATTCGCGAGGCCGGGCCCGGGCTACACACCTAGAATCTAACTGGTGTAATCCTCCGCCCTCCGCACTGCGAAAACCCCCCCACCCACCCACAGAAAAGCCGGTGGCAAATAGGGGTACACGAGAGCCAGTGCCATTACGATGGATCGGGGAGCCAATGGTGGAAACAGGGTGGTTTCATAATGACCCCGGCAACATGCACTGGAAGCAACCAAGCCCTTGCAACGCTACTCATTCCCCGCTTTACCGCAGGACTGGGCTGCTGGAGCTCCTTCGTATGGCAGATTAGTCAGCGCCTCGAACAAAGTAACTAGTAGCGGAGAGACATTGGCTGCAGCCGAGTGGACCATTATCATCATCGTCGCAGCGAAACGTCTCCCGAGTCTACCTCCTTTGATTAGCTCGCCACCTTCCGCTGAGCTTGCCGGAAGAGCTTACAAATATGGAGGCCGTAGACCATCTCCGATGGTGGGTGCACTGTGAACTAAGAGACACCCTGATTTCCTCGTATACGGCATGTCCTGATGACCACCACCGAGAGTCAGAACGGGCGGTGATTAACCGGCCACAGTAGTTTGGCATGGACAAAGAGCGCCCACTTCTGGCCGCTGTGCGTCTAGTCCTGTCTTTTTTTTTCCAGCTTGGCTGTGATCTGTTGAGGTATACACTCCACTCGCTGTTGCGAACGGGCTGTCTAGACTATCAGATAATCATGATCTCCTCAACGGAAATTTCATTCCTTGGCAACAGCTTACTGGTACGACTAAACCTCCATTTAGGTTGCCTAATACCAAACCAGCCGGCCATTCTAGCGAGTCTCCTACGGAACTCTTGGCCTCTGGAGACAGTCGCGTATGTTCGGAACGGGCCCTCGCACCCATCCTTGAATCTCTCCCCTTCCCTGATGACGGTGAGGGTTATCTCGTCTATCGTACTTTGGCCGCGTTTTTTCTCCTATACGTCAGCCGCTATTCTACCTGCTCTAGGAGCTAATCGCTCTCATCGCGCCGACGTCGGGAGGTGAGGGCAAGTCTGGCACGTGAAAGTCATCGGGTCCATCGGCCACTAGTTGGCCGGTGACGAATGAAGAACTGATGGCGTAGGTTTGACACTGAAAAGGGAGTGGTTCCATAGCGTGCTCCGGTAAATCCTAATTAGGGGGAGGTGGGCGTGTCGGCGGTTTCCTACGACTCTTATCCAGAGGGCTAGGAGGGCTGGAAGGCCGGTAAGCATTGATTGTCTTGCTCTTACGGCCAGGTATTCTAATTGCCTACAAAAAATAAATCAATTGCTCATAAAAGTTTAAATCGGTCTAACCAGCCTGTAATTGTTGAGTAAAAAGGTCCGCCATTCTAGGATGCTGTTCACGTTAAGCGCTGGAGAACTAGCCTATATCCAGCCCATAATATCCTAACTAGGGGTTGATTCCCACTGTACGGCTCACGTGGTAGCCTTGCCAACGTTACGCCAGGCACCGGGGAATCAGTGTAGAAACGGCGAATACAGCCTGTATCTATTAACGTCACGGACGATGTATTTTCCGCAGCGATACTACTACGTCATCGTTGGGGGAGACCAGATAGATAGGAAAGTGGTAGGCGGCGTGGCGGTCAACCACGTAAGCTTACCAGGGAGAGGGGGCTGATGTCAACAAATGTAATTGTTTATCACAACTAGTAGTGTACAGATTATAAGCAAAGGTAAAAAATGGGGGGGGGGGTTCCCGGGCAGTTCCCTACCTAACCGCACTACAGAAAAAAAAAATCCTTCTGGCGCGGCAGGGATCGGCCAGTCGGGGTGGTCAGCCAGTGGATGCCTCCTAAGGACCCTCCCACGCACGCCTGCCTTCTACATCTCACCCGCGGTAATCAAACTTGAGTATGTGCCCGTCTAACGAGTATGACCGGTTGCCAGGGTAGCTCGTGGCGAGGATGGTAGGTTCGAACGGGTGCCAAGCGACATCACGGATTACGTTAGGCGCTAGGCGTGGTGGGACGCTGAAATGAAAGTGCCGAGCGGCGCCCTGGCGCCCGTCCGCGGCCATTAAGGGGGTGGAATCCTCTCCCATCCGGCCTCCAACGCCACGAACGATCGTCAGCGAGATCCGGCCGTCCTCGTCCGCCTCGTTGGGTCGGATAATCACGGTACTGCCGTCGACGCTGATCATGCGCGGCTCGGTACCGCCCGTTAGGAGTTCCAGGAGCGGGCCCAGAAGCCACCGGTGGTCCGATTCACCTGTGGCGTCAGAATCTTGGCCAAGGGTGTAATTCAGGTACCGGATGGTGGAGGCCCGGTTGGGCGGGGTCCGCGGCTGGCCGCGGTCGTCCAGTTCCACTGAATTATCGTTGAGGCCGTCTGCGCCCTCTTCGTCACGAACCTCCTCCTCCTCCACCTCTTCCTCATATTCGTTCTCCACGTCTACCCAGGCTTCCATCTCCGAGTCTGGTTCTGAGCCGAGAAGCGATGACACATACACACTATCCTCCTCCTCCTCCTCGGGGGCTTCCATTTCGTCGCCGTCGCTGTCATTGTCACTCTCGTCCTGAGAGGTCGCGATGGATCGGTGGTTCCGGGTGCGTACGGCCGATGGATGAGGTAAATCGGTGCCCCGTTGGGTCGCGGCGGTGGACGAGGTATTGGATTCGAGCGTACGCGCGATAGTGCCGTCCATATTGTAAATGTATATTTTTCCGTCCGCGGAGCCCGTATATAGATATCTAATGCGGTTAAAAACATATGGAAAGTGTTCGAGAAATAAATAAAAATCTCAAGTCAGTTCGGTCAGGGGTGGTCGAGGGAGTGTCATCGGACCTGGTATCCGACTGTTATACAATGCAGTGGCAACGTTCGGGCGGCGGGAGGACCTGCCCTATTTTAAACAACCGGCCACCATAACCTACCTCTGTCCCGTGGTGTGGGCCGGTGAAAAGTGGCATCGAATCAACGTCTTGAGCACCGAGTGGCCGATGAAGGTCTGCACCGAGCAGTCATAAGCGTGCTTCCGGCCACCGGCCTTACCGGGATAGCGGTCGAAGCTGAGAATAGCCACAGGAACCAACGTGGGCAAAATACACTGGTTAGATCATGGGGACGCGTGTCAAACGACAGGCCACTCCGTTACTCGATTATAATAATAATAATGAGGAGAAGACCATCTCAACCATTATTTAACCAGCCTCACCCCTTCAAAATACTTTGTACTTACCGGTAATCCCAGTCCATCGACAGTCGTCGCGACTCGCGACCTCCACGGCTAAATGACGAGAGCATGCGCCTGGAGTACCAAAAAACAACAACAGGTGGTAGCGGGTCAGAGTGCAGATCTGGGCCGCTCGTAACTTTCTCAATGCGAGTTGGCACTTCAGTCGGTGGCTTAAAGCGAGGAGACAGTCAAAGCTCCCGACTCGGTCTCTCCATCGACTTACCGAATATCCCACAGCTTCATGGTCTGGTCCTTCGAGTTGGATACGCAGTGCTGACCATCCCCTTTGGCCTCCAGAAAAGTTATTCCCTCAGTGTGGCCAAACAGGTGCCCGGCGGGTTGTGAATTACTGCTTCGCAGGATGCGTCGATCCCTGGATAATACCGGGTGGATTGTTAAGAGACAGATGGTTCGGGGCAGGTGAAATCAGGATATGCGACTCCTCCCCTCCCTTTGGAGTTAGTGTCCGCGAATGATTATAGCGACTGGATCGCCCATCGACGCAGTTATACTTAAGGCCTTATGCCTCCCCTACACCCTTCCCTGTCGCGACGCCACTAGTGGGGTTTACGGAACTCCCCAGCCCCCGTCCCCCCCAAACATACAGACGCGTAGCCAAAACCTACCAAACCCTAATGAAACCGTCGTCACTGCCGCTAAAAATAATATTCGATCCAAGGTCGGCGAAACAAACGGCGTTGATCTCGTCCTCGTGGGCAATCACCTCCGCGACATTTATCTGGCGCTCGATATCGTGTAGGAACAGGTCACATGTGTTAGACCCGGCGAGGAGTTCGCGCCCGTCGTGGGAGAAGCGAAGGGACCAGATACCAAAACTACGTTCAATACCAGAGCCGGCCGGGCGGTGCAGCCGCAACCGACTACCGTAGCCGAGCCCCCGGCCCATCCCACTCCCACCACCACTACGGTCGCTATTCCGCCCACTCGTGTTGGCTGGCCGGGCGAAATTGATACACTGGTTGCGTTCAACCTCGGGATCGGTCGATATCAAATACACCTGAGGTTCAATGGAGGAGTTAGCCACCCAGCGGTTATCAGCGGTCATACAGACATCCGTGATGGTCCACTGCCCGGAACTTCGCTGGTAACTTTTACGGACCCGCTGGAGGGTCGGTGAGGCCCGAGTATCAAACATGTCGACCACCATGCCCTGGGTGCCCGTATAATACAGGGAACCGTCTTCCGAGTAGGTGCCACAGTAGACGCGGCTCGGGTAGCTCTTGACCCGCGCCGGGGGCCCCTGCGGTAGTAGGGAGGTAGCGGTCCAGGGCATGAGCGAGACCCGCCCCGGGTGTAGCTCACGCAGGTATAAGGCACTGGGCCAGGTCCGGGCTGCCGGGGCCAGCTGGCCGCCCACAGTCGGGGAGGTTGCGGGCAGGTGGCTTGAATGGCGGCGGCCGCCATTATCGTTGTTGCGGGTGGCGCCGGCGGCCCCGTCGCGGTGGGGTCGGGGTGCGCTAGACCAGGCGGCTAGACGACGATTATGCAGGGTACGGCTGTAAGGGTGGTCACTGGGGAAGGCCGGAACAGCCAGAGTGCTGGTGCTTGTCGACTCGCTGGCGGTATCTATACCAGCAGTCCTGCGAATGGAGTCTGCCGTGGTTTGGCGAGGCATGTCGGGTAAAGGGATTTCCAGTACGTTTTGTGCGATGTCGTCGGGCTGCAAATACGGTGTGCGCAAGGGTAGTGAACTGGGGGCGGAAAGTTTGTCAGGTCGAGAATGCCAGGCGAAGGGTAGCTTGGATAGGAAAAGGAGGTGGGAATTACGACCGGCGGATGTGGAGTATTAAACGGTGAGGCGATGCCAGAGTGGCAGAGTATTCCGAGGAGAAGCATAGAGAGGGGAAGGTGTAAGCTACGAAGCGGCTAGGTGAGGGCTTCGAGAAGAGTGCCGGTTTGGTCGCTGCTGTTAACGGCGACGTTGGCGCCAGGAAGCGCAGGTTAGGAAGGATTTCAGCAAGCTGGCGGGTGGAGACACAGACGTCAGCCATAAGCGAAGCCCAATTTACCATGGGTGGGGTTAATAGTATGGGAGCTAATGAAGCGGTGGTTGGGCAGCGGTGGGGAAGAGGAAGCCCAAGGGACCCATCCACCATATCCACCGTCGTCTCCGCCCCTTCCTCCTCTCCGCTAAATTGCATAGGTGGGATAGGCGACCTGGCCGCGAATTCCATCCGCAGCACTCGTACTATATTTTTAATCCACAGAAGCGACGGAGGTGTACAATGGGTGGCGGGCACATCGCTCGACAAGCACAGGGTCTACCCTCTCACTGGTTGATTGTGAGAGGAGCTTGTAACTAAAGAAAAAAAATAACGGAGGAACTGCAAGACCCCCCCCCAATGGTTCAGGATGTTCACTGATTCCTAATAGGCGGGTTAAAAAAGCAGGGTACTACTGAATGATGGTGTCTCCGAGGGAGAGGATGGTGTAATTCCCATCCTGCTGTCTCCGCTTGGCACGTTCCACAATCCGTGGCCTGATGAGTTGGAGCACAGTGACAGGCAGCAATCACAATATGAGCAAGGTTTTCACGTTTTCCTCAGGCCCTCCTATACCAAGCGGTGCTGTGCTGAATGTGACGCGGCTCCCTCGAACCCTGGCTTGGAAATGCCTCTACAATCTGTATATTCCATAAGCAGTATGGGCTGGACGGCAAGCTGGCACCTGCATAAACCCTCAGGAGGCAGCGCAGCCCACCTGAACCCACAATGTCCACTCTGTGGATCAAAGCAACACCACTCAGCTCCCGCCCCCTCCAAGAGCAACAGGGCCAAGATCTCGTCAATATCCTCGTCAGGCCACATCAGAAACCAGGTACGTGGCTGGTCGAAGGTGGGCTTTCACATCCTCCCACCTGTATACTATATTATCGCGGACAGGTCTGTATCGCAGGGGTTGCGCCTAATAGACACAACGACGCGTCTTCATCATGTAACCAGCAAACTTGGTACGACTGTTTTTAATAATGTACCACCGGGCTTTGCTTTACCCTGAAAAGTCGGCTATCGCTGGTATGGTGGTGGCGGGGTGAACGTCCGATCAAGATGGTCGAACCCTACGGCGGGGTCGGGTAGGCGTTGGGACGGCCGAATGTATTGCCCGCTTTCCCAGTCGTACACCTCGTCGTCGGGTTCCGCACGGTCATGTGATCGACCCCGGGCCGCCGAGTCCAGAGCATTTAACGGGGTCGACGAGGTTGAGGTTCGGGCGCTGACATGTTGGCCAAAGGCGGACCGGTGGCGCGACCGACCCAGGCCCACCACCCCCAATGTGCTGTCGTCATCAACCAAGTCGTCCGACGATTCGGGTTCGCCTGCCCGGGGTCTCGCTCGCAGCCATGACCGCCAGCCTCTCGCCAACCGGTCGGCAAGGGAAGGCAAGGCGGCGGTGGAAGCGCCGCCGGTGGTCGCTTGACGACGGGTTCCCAACAATTCGGCGTCCGAGTGTTCATTCTCAGACAGGTATTGCGGCGTACCGGCCCTCCGCTCGGAGTTAAGGAGGTGCGACCGACTGCCGGACCGGCCGGACCGCGTCCGTCGCGCCGCAGTTGAGGAAGGTGCTACGGCCGTGCCGGACACCCGCGTCGGACGCGCCACGGCCGCGCCGTCCTGTCGATTCCGCTGCCGCGCCGCGGGGCCGCCGGCTCCGGTAACACCGTGCAGAGACCCGGTACGTTCCAGGGTGCGCCGTGCCTCGTCGATGAGACCCCGGGCCTCCTCGCACCGGATAATGCCCCCCTCTGCCTCCCCGGCCTCGGCATCGCTGGCTAACGGGGGAGACTCGGTATCAGCCCCCGACGGATCAAACAGCCGGAACAGCCGGGTGTGGACACGGCCGAGGGTAAGAATGGCAGGGATCAAGATGAGTGTGGGCACCCAAGCGTTGAATTCGTCGCCCAGGAACGGAACGAGGTCAATCTGGCCCATGAATTGTGAAAACACGGGGTTCACGGTCTCACGACTGAGGGTCAAAAAATTGTAGCACAGAGGCATGGTCAGGCGGCACAGGTAGGACCCGCCAAAGAGGAGGCTCCGGGAGTTGGTGTGGTGGTTCGGTGCGAGGGCGAAATAATGAAACAGGTTGAGTTCCATGAGCATGCCGTAGGCGCAGGCGCACATGTAGGCTACGGTGACGAAGGAGACTACCTCCAAGGTGGCGTACCCAATCCCGGAGGCGTGCAAGATTCGAGCAAAGATAGACAGCGGTGGGTTGGACACATTGAAGGTCAGTTCCGACCAGATAAGCATGATGCTCCATATCGTGCACGCCAGAGCCAACACGCGGTATAGCAGAGGCCGGAGGCGGAGGTGCCACCACCACCCGGCCGACCGCCGCCATGCCGGGGCGGTGTCCCCGCGATAGGGCGCCACCACGGACTCGAGCTGGCGGTGGGGGTTCCGAGCGCTGGTCACCACGTCCTGGAGGAAGAGGGCATGGAATAGTGTCTGCTCCCACAGGGCCCGACAGCGGGCCTCCTTGCTCCGGGCGCGCATGACCCTAACGTGCAGCTGGACTAGAAACTGCTCGCTGACGTGTTCCGGAATAGTGAACTGGTCGCCGGCTGAGGTCGTGACGGTTGTGGTGGAGCCCGACGATGTGGACACGGCCACGTCGTCGTGGGTTGCTCCCGTAGCAGTTCCGCCGGTGCCTGGAAACTGCTTGAGGATCACGTCGACGAAGGGCCGCAGCCTGGCACGGTCGGCCGTGGGAAGGCGGTCACGGACGGCGCGGGTGAGGGCGAGGAGGTCGTGCAGGTCCATCTCGGCCAGAAACCAATCGTCCTTGAGACTCACTGCCTGGGTTTCGATCCGGCGGAGCTGATAGACCGGGTCGGCTGCGTACCAGAACCGACGTGGCAAGGCCACCAGACCGCAGCCCATAAAGGTAATGATGAGCAGCAGCCCCCACGAGTTGGCCGCGGCCATAACAAAAGCCGTGAGTGTCCGCCAGTCGGCGATCCCCTGGCGAATGGATATATAGGTGAGTAGGCCACCCCCAATGACTGCAGCAATACCGTAGTATACAAGGTTGGCGCGCAGGGCTGCTATGATGCGGTCGCGTGTCCGGAACGCCCCTGAATCTACGTAGGCCAACAAGAACGGGATGGTAAACCAGGTGAGCGCAAACATGGTCCAGTAGAGCACGCGCCAGATGATGAACTGGGCGAGACCGCCGAGGTATACCAATGGCGGAGCCTCCGGACAGGTCGCCCTGCCATCACTGCCCTGGACCGTAACCGCATGGGCCTCACACCGCCGATATAGCGTCGAGCTGAGGTCCAGCGGCAGGAGGAACATGATTGTGAACGGGAGAAACCAGCTAATGACCACCACGGCCTGGACGTACCACCGGATGCGCCGGCGGTCGCCGAAGTAGTTGACCAGCAGGGCTACCAGCACGAAGGTGGCTAGGAACCCAAACAGCACCGGGAGGACCGATAAGGACTCCGGGGCGGTGGGGGCGTCCGGTGGTGGTATGGTCGACGTCGGCTCCGCGGGTCCTGCTGACCCGACGATGCTGGTAGCGGTGGGCAGAGCCGCGGACGCCCAGGATGAGACAAGGTTAGTGGAGCCGGCCATGAAACGCAGGAAGGGGGGAGATGGGCGAGGAAGGAATCGGCGGGAAGTAATAGTGTACGCATGCGCGGAGTTCAATGGCAAGGCAAGGGTCTCAGTCGCCGGTCGAAGAGGCAACGAGTAATTAGTACATGGGCGAAGGCGGAATGACGAGGTGGCAAGGAGTGGAGTACTGTGCTTAATAACCGGAGGGCCGTGAAGCAATCTGAACAGTTGAATCCAACCCACGAAGAGCCGAACAGGTCACATTCTAAGCGGTTTTGGATTAGTGAGCTGTCAAACCACAGTCACTTGGCAAGGAAAATTGGCCAATCCTGGTTCTCTCATTCTGAACTTTGGCGGGCTCGTAGCAGCATCCCGTCGTCGGCCCGTCAAAGAATCAGGCGTGGCGCATGGCTTAGCATATCGTCACTACCGATTGCGTCATTGAACACCAAGGTAGTCGGGCAGTTGAGGATTTATAACTAACGTTAGTCACACAAGGCCGATACCCCCGGAAGCGCGGAATATGGGGGCCACGGTAAGGTAGAGCAAGTAGGAGCAGGAGTAATAGCGAAATATAAAGCCATGATCAAAAGGCGCTGAGCAATAATTACAATACAAGTTCGGCAGATCAATTAGGCGCAAAAGTCCGTCGGGGACTGGAGGCCTAGATTGTGACTCCGATAAAAACTAGGACGAAAGGTCTAGTACGAGATTTCGATGACGGCCACGAACACGATGGCAAGGGCAATAATAATCACGACCACCGTGACCGAGCAGCATAGGGCACCCTTGTTTCCCCACAGGAACTCACGGAGGGGCGGGCGAGGCTTGTCGACCACGATACCAAATCGCTCGTGAATGTACGGGTAGATTTCCTTGGCGGCCGGGTGGTGGGGGTCAAAATAAGGCAGGTTGGCACCCGCAAACCCGCTGTTCGTGAAGGCCGACGCGAACGGGTTATCCGGAGATTTGATCGCTGCGTCGGTCGCGGACTTGGCCGGCAGGGGCTGGGTCGGCTCCTCACTCGCTACCGCGGACGGGTCAGCGTCGTTGAGGATGGGCACGATAACCGGCTCGTAGCGATGGGTCAGGCGGGCGCTGACATTACTGGTGGGGTCCGCGGCCACGGCCACAGGCCGGAAACTCAACCGGTACGACCCCAGTGGGTCCAGCGTCGATGGTGCGTAGTGTCCACCGCCGCTTAGAGGGTTGGCCGTATTCGGGGTCCCGCCTCCACCACTATACATGGCCGAGGCGGGGGTGAGGTGCTGACCGCTGTCGTAGCTGGGTCGCCCGTTCGGACTGTACATCTGGGGCCGACCGTATTCATCAGCTGGGGAGGCGTACGGATACGGGGTGGTGGGTTCCAACGAGGCGGCCTGGACCTCCTCAATTGAGTGACGTCGCTCACTGCGGTGCGGATAAAGGCCACGCGCGCCGTGCTCGTCTTCCGTTAGTGACACCATGGCTGCTGGCGTTCCTAGGGTCGGGGATGGAGGGGTGAGGTGGGTTGTACAAGGTACGGCGGAGACGAATGGCGTGTCTGCGGTGGAGGTACTTGGCAAACGTGGTAGTATTGGGCGAAGGGTGGACTGGAGAGCGGGACGAGGATGCCGCGGATTAAAAGTGCGCAGTTGATGGTCGTGGCGGAGGTGGTAAATAAATCAATCGCTGGCGGACTTGGAGGCCGTGGCGAAGAACCAGGCGAAAAAGTATGGGAGGATACAGTGAGGTAATACTAGCGGGGAACCAAGACCCGTGGGCTAAGGTAACGGCCCAGACGTGAACAACCGGCCGAACAATGGCGTGGGGGGGGGAGAACAGGGCCACTGCATACCCGTAAGCACAGGCAGCGGGGACAACAATGCCGCTCTCTGCGCATACACCTAAAAGGAACGGGCGGTGCATTCCATACTAAGGGTGGCGGGCGAATGAATGCGACGTCAAGCGGCGGGACGTGGTGAAAGGCTCAGTGGGAACGAAGGAGAAGGCAGGGGGGCCGCGGTGACGTGGTTAATCGAGAATAGCTCGGGGCCTCGCCTTCGTCGTCTGCCAACGCCGTATGGGTGGTTGTCGGTTCTCAGCCTCTTCGCTCATCGCAAGCCGGCGGACAGCGCTTAACGGGGGGAAAGAGGCAGGGCGGGGCGGCTGCCTTGCTATATTCCCGCCCACTCCAAGGCTACCGCTTATGGCCCCGGCCATCGCTGCCCGCATACCATATCCACCTCAGCCCCCCCTCCCCCTACAAAAGATGTCTACATAGGGGTATTCTTCTATGGCCACCCCTATGTCCCCGACCCTGGTCCAACTCCAGTTAATTGGAAAGTTTCCGGACCAGGACGGGCTGTGAGGTCATTGCATGTCAATCCACGACCTCGGTAGTATCCGATTTGGCGGACTCTCTATAAGCAAGCGCCCATGGCTGACCAAGCTTTCGCTTCCGAGTGCTTGAGTATCAGTGCATTTTTATAAAGCCTTGGCGACCAATCGAACGTGCGATTATAATGAGGCGGGTTGGGCAGATTAATAATGAGATCAGGGGGCAGAACGCAGGTAGAAAATGGAAACAAACAGAGTGCAACGCAGGAAAGTATATGCGGGGTACGCCGGTGCAACAAGATGTTGGGCGCCAAACAATCGTGGTGCAGGTATCAAACAGCTATCGCCAAATCAGCGATCGACCGGTTCACACTCCGCCCAACTAGTATTCCCAACAGTCTAATGGCCATGGGGGTCCTGGGCGCGCTGCTCGGGCGCAATCTTGATCATATCGTCGATCCGCAGGATGGAGATGGCAGCCTCGGTGGCGGCGCGAATAGACTTGATCTTGGACATGGCTGGCTCGAGGATTCCGGCGCTAAGGTTATCCCGGATCCCGCCCTTGAGCAGTTCGAGCCCGTAGTAGCGGTAGCGACGCTTGGGGTCGTCGGCACGGGTCACGTTCTGGGCCGCGTTATGGTAGGCGCGGAGCTTGGCGACCAGGTCGGTCGAGTCCTTAGCCGCGTTAACGGCGAGCGTCTTGGGAATGACCAGCAGGGCACTGGCGAACTCGGCGATAGCCAGTTGCTCGCGGGATCCCAGCGTGGTCGCGAAGTTCTCGAGGTAGATACTCAGTGCGGTCTCGACCGCGCCGCCACCGGGCACTACATTGCCGCTCTCAAGGGTGCGCTTGACGGCGCACAGGCAGTCGTGAACACTGCGCTCCATCTCGTCCAGCATGTAGTCGTTGGCCCCGCGCAGGATGATGCTGGCGCAGGACCGCGCCTTAGTGCCCTTGACCAGGATGCACTCGTCGTCCGAAATGCGCTCTTGCACAACCTCGTCGGCCCGGCCCAGGTAGCTGGCTTCAAAGGTTTCTTCGCCCTCGAGGTTGGCCAGCGTCGAAATGAGTGTGGCTCCCGTGGCACGCGCGATGCGGCGCAGATCGTCCTTGTTGCAACGACGGACCGCCATGGCACCGGCCTCCACGAAGAGCTTCAGGCACATGTCGTCGATACCCTTGGTGGTCAGGACCACGTTGGCCCCCGTAGCCAGGATCTTGCGGATACGGTCAGTGGTGATTTCGGCCTCACGGCGGCGGATAGCCTCCAACTGGTCCGGGTCGTCGACCACAATGTTCACGCCGAGGTGCATCCGTACCTTCTGCAGGTTGATGTCCAGGCACGCAATCTTGGCATTCATAATCTGGGTCTTCATGGCCTGCGACGCAACAGTGCAGTTGAGAGCGTACCCGGGGACAAGATGGCTCTCCTGGGCGCTCTGGCCGTGGGCCTTAAGGATGTTGACTGACTTGACCGGGTACTTAATCTCACCGCCCTGCGTGGTGGTCTTGACCGCCAGCATGGCATCGACAACAATATCGGAAAAGAATTGGGCGTGCGTGCCGATAATTTTGCTAGCCATGCTGGTCTTGGCTACATTCACCAGGCACTCCCGGCCCAGAGTCTCGGTCTTGGTGGTCAGCTGCTCGGCGATGAACTTGCACGCCTCCTTGCTGGCCAGGCGATATCCGGCAATGACGGTCGTGGGGTGAATGCGGTTCTTGACCAGCTCGTTGGCGCGACGGAGAAGCTCTGAGGCGATAATTACCACCGACGTGGTACCGTCCCCGACCTCTTCGTCCTGCCGGTGAGCCAACTCGACCAACACCCGACCGGCCGGATGCTCCACCTCAAGCAGGTTCAAGATTGTCGCACCGTCGTTGGAGATGGTCACGTCGCCGATCTCGTCCACCATCATCTTGTCCAGGCCCACCGGGCCCAGCGAGCTCTTGACGATGTTGGCAATCGAGAGGGCGGCCATGACTGGGGATCGGGCAGGGATCGGACAGTTAGGAGGGTTGGGCAAGCAGGAGATTAGTGTGATGCTGCTGGCCGGCTCACGGGTAGATGGCTGATCCTGTCCCCGACCCAGTAGGCATAGTATGCCCCCGACTTACCGTTCTGGGCACGGACCTCGGCGCCGGTGGTACGCTCGCCGCCGATGGCGAGGGAGCTACTAGAGGAATCCTGGGTGTACATGGCAGAAGCGGGTGGGAATCGGATGAAATGAAAAAAATGACCAGGAACCAGGAATGTGAGTAGAGATGCGAGATCAGTAAGGCTACCGAATCGAATGGCCGCACGACCTGTGCAATCCTTGGTACCACCATGAGTTGGGCGATATGGGGTCCAGAGTGCGGGACCAAAAAAATGTATAGCGCCGCTCCGGGTCTCCCTCCCACTCTACAGCTGCATTCTTTCGATGCCCGCAAGCCTGTCGTCTGGTCACTTGATATCCCAGTTTGTGAAGGTATTTTGAGGGAAGCTTTATATACTGGAAAGGAAATAATACCACTTGGATTCCGAGGCGGAGTTAAGCAGGAGAAACCAAGTACTAGTAAAGATGGCACCGTATACTTTGAGACATTCAAATTTATGTAAAGTTGATTTAAAATAATTACCATCACTCTGTACCACTCGGCGACCTCGTACTAGCCAGCGATCAAAACAGGCTACAAAGTCATTTAGTTGGAGGCTGGCTAGCTCCGATTGCCAGGCCTCCGCGACCACCTCCTCTGTGGTGACCTTCTTACCCCTTTGCCGTTGTTCGATATTCCTAAACAGCCAGAAGTCGCTGGGGGCCAGATCAGGACTAAAGGGGCCAAAAGAAGCTTGAGTT
>JANBPT010000833.1:0-21405 GCA_027575765.1 Tieghemiomyces parasiticus
TGTTGTCATGGACAACATGGCGAACGTTCTCGACTTGTCTAATCATGTAAGTCTCTCCATTGGGGTTGTGGAGCCTGGGGTGCTCCGTCACTTGCCTGTCTCAGTAAGCGCAGATCTCATCAATAGTGACGGGAGGGGAGTTTATCCAGAAAATGACCACATGCCTTTGCGAAGCCCTTCGGGGATGTGGTTGCACAACGTTTCTGACGATTTTATCAGTCAGAAATAAGGTTGCGAAATATTTACGGAGAGACTGTCCAAATGTACTACCCCTAATTTCAACCATGATTTGCACAATTCAGGCATTCATTCCTGAAGTAACACGGCGGGTGTCCCTATCGTATTGGTAAGCCTGGGTCACAAGCTAAGGACGGTTGTTTTTTTAGCGGGTTAAACATTTTAAGCCATTAGGATAGCAATATCCGAGCGCTGTACCATATAAATGAATATTTTAAGCCCAGTTGCCTATATTCATGATTACTGTCATTCAACTACAACCTACTAATTTGGAGCCATGGGTACGTTCTACACAGCCTACATGGCTCAGGAACATGGTGATAATCGTGTATTATTGGTCGGCGTTAGACAGCGTGGTTCATATGTAGTCTGCCGGTAAGCACCTGATCGTTACTACGGCGTATCTCCTGCTAGTTACCCCTTTTAGGCCCACCTTGAAGGCCTAAAACACTATTTTCTACGAATCATTTCGCCGGAACAACCGCACATTCCATCCTTGACAAGATACCGCTGTGTCGATTCGGACTACTTGGCCGGCTCCCTATGCAGCTCGCGTCTGTACGCCCCAATTTGCGCACCGTCCTACATTTCAATCCAATCCTTTCCAACGGATCCTAGGTCGGCACGTCCCGCCACTATAGTTCTCGTACCCTTATTATCCGTACCCTGCCAGCCGAGGAAGGCGACGATGGTTAGTTATACTTTTATTAGGGGGGATACTTGGTACCGACTGCCATGGTAATTGTGGAGGGTGCCGCGGCTTATAGCCAGCTATACTAGGAGAGGGACCTTGGTGTGCCCCTAGTCCAGTCACTATCTCGGCCGACTAACACCGGATTAACACTTTTGGCTGAACCCTACCTAATGGGCTATATCAGAGCCCATAGCGAGGCGCCGCAAGCCCGCCCGGAAGCCACGAAACAAGCTGAAGAGCCCTCCTTGAACCCCGGAGGAAGACGAGCGGCTCCGTCAACTCGTTCAGGTGCATGGTAACAATGACTGGGGCCCTATTGCCGAGTCAATGAGACACAGTTCTCCCTAGGAATGCAGCAAGCGATTATTCTACATTAGTACCAAAGATTCTCCCCGGAAGATTGTTTTGACCGCCGAGCAGGACGCAATGTTGCTGAAGCTGGTCAATGATGTCAGACCGCAGTTCCGGGAATTTTTCAAACATTTCCCCCAAGATGAGCGCAAGAGACCTCTACGACCGTTATAGGAGTTTAACGCGGCCGCCGGAACTGAAAGCATGGGCCCCGGACGAAGTAACGCAGCTACGGGCGGCCATTGCTAAATACGGCATAGAGAGCTAGTCGGAGGTGGCCACGGCGGTAGGCGCACGTAGTTCATACAAATGCTACAGTCGGTGGTATAGGTATCCGTGTGACCCTGATCCGCCCGGCCAGTGGAACGCTGATTTGGTTTTGATGCTCCTGTTGTGTGCGTACGACACCCGCTTGGGACTATTCAACATGGCACCAACTTTCCGTACGCTTTGCGAGACCTTCCGCACCTTTCGGCCCGAAACCTACCTGTCGCCTGAGGATCTTCCAAGGGGTCCACTGTCCGAATTCCCCGATTTCAGGGCACCGTTGGCCCCGGAGTATGAAGCCGGTGTCAACCGCGAGCCGAGCCAGCGACTGTGGCACTGGGTGGCCCTGATCATTAGCAACGGTGATACGCTAATATACCCTCACGCCTGTTGCGCGCGCTTTCAAATATTTATCAACGGGAAGGAGCTTTTTTCGGCGCTTAACCCCCCCCCCTCCACAATTCCAGTGGTTACAAGAGGCCCGAAGGAGCCAGACGCAGCTCACCCCCCCCCCGAAGCGTTCGGTGCGATGGATATATCGAACATTTAACAAAGGATATCCGATCTTATACGGACCATGTCTATGATCGGATACATCTCCGGCGTAATAAAAAACGAAGCCAAGGGCATCCCATGGAACGGTGGGCATCCGCAATTTAGTGACTTTTATTAGTACACTGCCCCCCCCCCTCTCCCCTCCCCTCCCCTCCCTTCACCTCCTCGTGTCGCTTCAACCTGCGGTGAACTCTTATGGTTCACTCGGGCCGACCCGGTTACAGCATTCAGCCATCGAATAGCAGGCTTCTGCTCCATTCAACTAAATTGTGCAATGAAAAAAGCAAATAAATCACATATTACACGCCATCTCTACGTGCTCTGCCTAATCCTGTTGAAGTTTTCGGCATCTGGATTTGCCTTGGTCTAGAACCATCCGTTGGTATGCAGATTGTCCTTAGCCTGTACGCCACAATAATTTTGCCTTGTAGTTGGACATCGAGTGTAGATAGGATATTTCACCAATCAAGCAGTGGAGATAGAGGCGCCATAATGGCCTGCTGCGCCTCTAGCTAGTAGGAGAGGAGGGGAATGTGGTGGTGACTCTGCGCCCCCCCCCCGCCCAGGTCCCCTCGACGCCGCCAGGCACCCCACCCACATCCCCTCCTATTACGGATACCTGATTCGCCACCTATTGCTCCGTAAATAATAAAAATGAGGCCCCCCCATTCTCCGTGCGCCTCATCCTTCCCTTAGTAGACCTGACTCTACATACGCCAAGGTACGCGGCGTGGCTCCGGTGCCTTAAAGGTTCCCCCCATATGGCTTTTTATGCCTATATTTGGATGTCATCACCCTCTGGGTTTTGAGTCAGCGTTACACCTCTTTGTATATTATCCTATGGAGAATCCTGTTGTTTAGCATAATCGAATTTTCCTTCCTTCCCACGGCGTCAATACTCACTCTCACCCCCACACGGTCTATACACACCCTATGCCTTCCCCCCATCCCCACTACCCCAATTTTAGCAGCCCATTCCTTTACGTCATTGATTCCAGGGCCGAACCTTCCTGTTGAGCCCACATTTCATCGCGGTACAGTTTCTGTGTACGCGGCAGTCTCTACACATTTCTCAATACCGCTGACGTCGGCTACTGCCATTCTTCACCCGCGCTTCTGGCCCACCGTTTTAACCTATTGTACATAACTACCGCTCAAAGGCCCTCGCTCTTCCTGTCTATAAAACAACCCACACTTTACGACCCCTGCTCGCATCGCTAGTCCCTGGTATTATCTCGCAAACCCCTCATTCTGCTTCGTACATTCCGGCCCTATAGCCCCCTCCCCATCTCGTTACATCGTGGGTACACGCCAGCCCATTTCATTGCCCAGACATCTCGTCCTTAAGCTATTCAACCAGCTGCCTTTCTATTTTTGTGTAACCAATTAGCCTGTGCGCCCAACCACAGCAGAGCAGGCTTCCCGTGCACTCTCCTCTGGGCCAACCACGTGCGGCGCTTAACAAGTTATCTTAGGAGCCTCCGTAGCGGTTTGTCAGCGTAGCCTTGCTCGACTCTTTAAGCCGGAGCGCTCCTCCGTGTTTGCCGTTGTAGCTTATTCAGCCGTCGTAGCCCGACGTCTCCAAACCCACTTCACCGCTGTGCATTCCGCTCTCGACTCGGGCCCCTATTTCAGCCACACACGCACACACGCACACACGCCTTTTCTGGACTTGTACAAGGCACGCCACGCTAGTGGTCCGCTTGGCCCGTCCTATTCAGCCCGCGGTCACACCAGCGAACCGTCGAGGGTCGGTCTAAACCTTTCCCCTCCACCTTAACGCCCGTCGCCTGCCTTACCCTTATTGTGGTTTCCTTTGGTCTTCCTTTCCGGGCCACGCGTCCCGACACCACCTCCCCAGCCTATCCCCTCGCTGCAAGGGCTGCCAATATGGGCTTTAATTGGTTTGAACGTATGGTCGTTGACCCGAAGCTGCTCTCGCCGCCAGAGAGCAGTGCCGAAAAGCCAGTGGAAGCACAGGATGCCAGTGCGGTGACCGATTCGGGTGGTCGGCACGTACATATACCTGTGACCAGCGCTATTGCTTCGGCCGCCGCTACCGTACCTGTTATGGTTCAGACTACGAGTGACCGCCACGAGGACGAACACCACGAACACCACCGTCTCCACATGTTTGACCGCTTCCACCACCGCGATTCCGACCTGCCCTCCACGGTACCGTCGCATTCCCCCACAGCGGCCATGTTGCGCGCACCGCCACCCGACGAAATGATCGATCTAGAGGGATCCTACCCGGGCCATGGGTTCCGGGGCCGGATCCGCTACGGGTGCCATCGGCTCCACCTGCGGGCCAGCCGCTGGCTCGCCGAGTTCAACTCCCCTGATGGCGTTACCAAGGAACACCGCGGATACGTCCGGTTTTTCGGCCAGATCGGGTTCGTTGCCAAGGGAGTCGTGTACGGGATTATCGGTGGGCTGACTGTCGCTACCGCTGTCCATGCTCCCAGTCCGAACGGGTCCGAGAATAACGCCTCGCCACAGGTAGGTTTCCCCTGGTACATAGTTGGCAGGATATACATGACTGAACTCGCTATATCGCGTCGTCAGGCGGCGGTTTGCCCTCCTCCTCCTTTCCCTCACCCCGACCTGTGGGGCGAGGGCCATGCCTAGTATTATTGTCGTTCAGTAGCTGCCCAGGCAGTCGCTACGCACCACAGCTTGTTTCCCACTAACCCCTCACCTGCTTCCACCTCCTCTTTGTCCCCCAACGCTTATGCGCGCGATGGCTTCCACACCTCGATATCCCTGCACACACTTGCGTCATGCGCTGTCGATCCGCCTCCCCCACATCCTCCCCACTCCCTCCATTCACCCTCCCCCCCTATCTCGCTTGCTTTTCTACCCTCCAGGGCGCCTTTTTACTGCTTGGCAGTTCCAAAGCGGTCGGTCTCCCGCTGTTAATCACCATGGCAGTGGGCCTCCTCTTCTACATCATTTGGCGCTTTTGGGAGGCAAGTACGGGCCAAGGGGCCGACCGGTCGTTCTCATCGCTCAAGAACTTCTTCAAGTACCGCCTCAGCCCGTTCGTGTCTGGGTGCGTATACACGGCCTACCTCATGTACATTATATTCGTGGCCATCAAGAACCGCGTCGAGAACAAGGACAGTTCAAGTTACAGCGGATGTTTCCCGTCGTGTTGGAACGAGTCGGTCATTGGCCGGGTCGGTTTGGGCTTCGTGGCCGTGGCCTTCCTCATCGCCACTCTCACCCAGCTGGGACCCGGCATCACGGGCAGCTTCAAGTACGACCTGCGGCTCAGCATCTGCCGGCGATGGGTCCGGATCTTACTCCGCACCCTTGGCCATATCGGGTTTCTGGCCCGCGCTGGGGTGTTCCTGTGCGTCGCCGTGCTGTTTATCCGGTCTATCGACAACGACGTGGACCAGTTACACTTTACGGTGGGCGCCTCCATCAACCAACTGAGCACTACCAGTGCCGGTCGGTTCTGCCTCTGGATCCTTGGCCTGGGCCTGGTCGTATACGGGCTTTTCGCCGTGTCCAATTCGTACTTCAAGTACTTCCCCACCAAACCCCGTAACGAAGCGTTCCCTTACAACCAGGACCGCCACCAGCACCGCCACTTCAAGTTTAGGCGGTACCATAAGCATAAGGAGGAGTGTCCGCGCACCGACGATACCATCATGTCACCCTCGATCAAGGGTGAACCCTGTCCGGATTGCCATGCCCCGCCCCTCGCAGAGCCGATTACTGTCGATGGGTTTGAGGTCGAGCCGATTACCCCGCCGGCCACCCACAGTGGGGCCGAGCTACACCCGATGGACACGGCCGTGGCTGTCACCCCGCAACCCTCCACCCAGACTCAGCCGTCTAAACCGGTTCCTTATTACTATGGGCAGCTATGATGAGCCCTCCCTCCCCTCCCACCCTTGCCCTGCGTTAGACCAGATATATACGATATGGGGCGTGAGGGGTATTCTGGTGGACTCTCATTTGTATTGCTCTCCTCCTCTTTCTTCTGTTTGTTGTTGTTTTCGATCATACTCTTGGACCAGCATTTCCCAAATCACCAGACTGAATATGCGGGCCGAGGTGTCTATAATATTAGCTCGGTGAAGTTTTCCGTCCGCCCTGTGCCAGGCCATCTCTTTGTCGCACTTTGCAGCGTGCTTTATCTTTCTTACTCACAATTCTAATGGCGGGTCGCCGCATTATTAGCTTCCACCGTACCCCGCTATTATTTGGCATACATACATAAATTACATTACATGGTTTATTGGATCTCGCCGCATGTACTGGTTTTTTTAGCACTACGTAGGCAATGTATGCTTTGCCAAGGGAGAGGGTTCGTTCTGGCCTAGTAGTCCGAGACACTTAGGGGTCGGCGGACCGGCTCTTCCCGTAAGAATCTAATCTATACGATGGGGTTGGGGACGATGCATGGGCTGAGAAACAGGGTACTGCAAGCCTGCCACTGTAGCCAAGATAGTCTGCTAAGATCGATTGAATTACATTGGACAGGGCTGGGAATACTAGACCTACTGGTAGGGGATAGTGGCGGAAGGATCCCCGGAGTCACGTTTTCCTCCATGCATCCAACAGTCAAGCGCTGACGATTCAAAAATCTCATTACGGTGAGCCGCCAGTTCTCTGCAAACTCTGCCTACACCCTCCCTCCTCCCTGGCCACTTGCTTTAGATCCAGCGTGATTGACAGATCGATGGCTTCTAATCCTAACATCTAGAGCTTGACTATTCACTCCACCCGGTGCTTCTCCGCCCGAATCAGATGCGTCACTAAGGATAGATTATTGACCGGCAGATCACTCTTCGCCTTACAGTGCCCGTACCACAGTCGGCTAATTTCGTTTGAAGAGGGGGGGGGAGGTTGTGGTACTCCTTAAATGTGACAGATATTTTCCTGGATTGGCACGAAAAAGGTTGTATGTCCAACCCATCTGCTCCGCCTTTGCTCGCCTCGCGTTGCATGGTACTTACCTGGTCACTTAATTTATTCTGGGTATGGTGATCCTCATCCAGCACATCTACCAGGGGCGCCATAGTTGGCGATGGTGATAGGCGGTCATCGCCACCACCAACAATAAAAGTAACGCCGTCGCATTCTCGGCCTATTAGGGCCAGTCCGGGCTACAAGGACGGGAGGAGGGAGAGTAATCTATGTGTCGATAATTCGCGAATTAACCGGGGGGGGGGGCTGCTCACTGGTGGCCTGGGTATACGTACAGGCCCAATAATATCCTACGGCAGGAGTTGGCGCGCGGCAGCATGGCACCTTAACGGTAGATGAAGGTCTTGCCGATTGGCTGGCTCGTGCGAAAATAATAATAATAATTCGGGAAGCCGCAGCAAGTAAGAAAGACGCGATTACTGTTTTTTATCACCGTGTAATACAAGAACCAGAGTGGGCGAGCGGCAAGGATGGGGGGGGTTAATTAACATTGGCGGTGGGGTGGGTGCACGGGCTTGCCGATAAGGCTTACGGCGGAATGGTATCGATTAGGAACCAAATTGCACTAGGCATCTCTGAGAATTGAGAAGAGCTAGCCGTATTTGGGTCGATGTGAAGAAAGAGGCTGAAGCTGTTGGGCCATATTGGGGAGAACGTGATGGCCTAGAAGGCCCGGAAGGCTGCGAGACTACTTGACAGGGGTCCCACCTCTTCCAGCCGTATATCGCCCCAAGGTCGACCAACTAGTCCACCATTGTGGTCTTCCGCGGCCAAGGGCGCCTCTGTATATATTGGTGCAGACAGGCGATTACCGGCCACCATTGTGTTTAGGCAACTCTGTACGTGAGTTGCTCTGGACCATGCATCGAGATGGCAGCTGGAGGCAGACTGGGCAATAAAGGGGAGGGGGGAGTGGCAGAATAAAGGAGGCAAAGGAGGGTGGCAGGAGGCGGGGGGGGGTCGGGGAACCATATAAAGAGGATCGGGCCTTGGCGCACGACAAGGGATTTCTCTTTCACTACCCCGCTTGCCCATGGCCTCTTTGCGGCCTTTTCATGATCACACCTTTCCTTTACTCGCCCGTTGTGACGACCACCTACCACCCGGCTGGGCCCGCGCCGTGATCGAGTATTGCTCTCACAGTGCAAGGCCCCCCTCGCGCTCCACCGCCGCTTCACAGGGCTAGCTTGGCGCCTATCGCTTTACGACCTACCCCACCGCCGCCCTCACATACCACGGACATAGGGGCCTTAGAAGTCGACACCTCCCCCGTCGCTGGCCATTCCTCTTTACTTATAACCCGCACGCACGGCACCCCAGCTAAAACTCCCCTTTGACACTCCCGATAACATTCCGTAGCCCTGCACCCTAAACCGGCTTGCCCGCTCCACCATCACACTCGTACCTTGCCAGCTTTTTGTTGTTTGGACGTTGCACTAAGGCCTCCATCTTGACTCTTGAAAACCCCCATCGCCGCTGCGCTCCTTGGACAGCGACTCCATAGCGCCTCTCTCTCCCTGGCAGGCCCCTCCCTACTGACCTCCTTGCGCAAATCCACCCTCCTCTGCAGCGGTCATCCCCCGGCCTGGCCCATCGCCCGGTATCCTCTCCAGGTTTGATCGAACGCAGCAGCTGAAAGCACATCCCTCACCCGTGGTGCCTACCGTCATTCCCCCCGTTCGTTCGCCTTTCGTTGGAAAGCCCCAATTTGCTTTTTCTTTTTCATTTGCAGCTCCCAACCCACCCCCGGCGACGCACATCAGCCCGGTCACCCCCTCTGTTTCTCACTGCGCCGGCCGCAACAGAAATAGGCTAATCCTCCGACCGTCACATTTGTTACCTCTCCCCCGCCTACGCCTACCCCACACCGTACTTAAGAGCGGGTCACTCACCTCCCCCCTCCACTGCTCACTTTCATTCTCCTGGCTCCTCTGTCGTGGCTGCCTGGGATCCTTTTTTCCAATCCGCTCGCCAGGTTTACGGTGCGGGCCAAATCCCCCATTCGTCCACCACCTTCGTTCGCTCCATCCCGCCTAGCGCACGCCTGGCCGACGGTCCATCGCGCGAGATAACTCGCTAGAACCCCTTATTCCGCCTCCTCTCGTTGGTTGGTCATTTCGTCTGTTCCATACTCTGGGACTCAACAGGCCAGGTTAGCGTGGCCTTCGCGGTGCTTTTTTTCTCCCAGCCGTAGGCACCCACCCACTCCTCTCTAGTATTGCTTTTTAAGGAGAGACGCCGCCCACCACACAACCCACACGACACTACCTTGGCCGTCGGCTCGTCTGTGACCCCCTTGGCCCTGGCACCATTCACTGGAGGACTGCAATCCTTTGGCTATCTATATACAACCCCCCGCCCACCGACTCTCCCTCTCCATTCTCTCTGCTCGGCCACCGTATCTACTCTACCATTTAACCGGCCACTTCTATTCAGCTCTATTCCTACCTCGCCGACCTGTCGGTTTGCTACTCCACGACCTTTGCTCTATTTGTTTTGGTTCCTACGCTCGACGCGCCCCTTCCACCAACTCGCTGCACCTCTGTTTTTTTACGACACCTCTTTGCTTGCCGCCCAGCCCTACAGTGCTGGACTTGTCCGGCTTTTTTGCCTTTCGTGGACATACACAGGCCGACCACCACCACTCGTGGCCGCATGCCTCTCCATTCGATACCTTTACTCACCACCTAGTTGCACGGCGCTCCTACGGGCCCCCATTTCCCTCCTGTTATCTTTCTACACACTTATGGCGACCAGTCTAAGGCACCGCGCCGTCCTCTCGCACGTCGCGCTCTGGGTGCTACTCGCCGTTACTTTCCTGGGGCTGGCCGTCGTGTCATCTCATCCGTTGACCCAGTCTCCTACCCCATCACCACCACCGCAAGTAGTCGCCCACCAGGCTCGGGACGCAGCCGCTGCCGTCGCCTCATCTCACACGCCAATCCGCATCACCTACACATTGGACTGGTTCGACCCCAACCAGGGCCAGTTCGGTGCCGAGATCACCTTCGAGTCCGACGCAAATCTGGACTCGCAACGCGCCTTCATTCCGCAGGGCGACCGGTGGAGTCTCGAGCTCCAGTGGCCCAATGCTCCGCCCCCAGCCACGTCCGTCCGCGTCACCGGATTCAGTTCCAACGCCGGCACTCTCGAGAGCGCCGTGGGCCTAGCCGGTCGATTCGCTCTGACCGACCTGACCTATACGGCGCTCCCGATTACCTACCACGTTAATTTTGACGTTGACCCTTCGACCGCTACGATCGACCGGCTGCTCCCGGCGGCGGGGGTGCTCTACGACGGTGCTAAACCCGGTAACGGGGTCCGTAATCAGACCCTGACATCCTCGCGGAACCAATACCGTGCGGTGGTGGGCAGCAAAGATGGGACGGTAAAGAGTCTGCCGACCAAGAGTCCGAGTAACTATACCCAGCTGTCACGCCAGATTGACGAGGCTGACCGCGACAGTAGTGGCGTCACGACAACGAAGACCCAGGCCCAGTCCTCTTTTGGAGAATCTCACCTGGAGCAGTCAACTCAAAGTCACGTCAAGCACGCTCAGGATGCTGAAAATAATCCCTACGGCACCGTTCTGATGCACACGCCCGTAGGATTATATCTCTACAGCGCCGTTACCGGCGTCGCGCTGCTCTTCCACGCCTGGGGGCTTCTATTCCGGCTCCGTTCACGATACCGTCCCAGATCCTACCGGAGTTTCCTACCCGCCACACGCACCATCTAGGGCCGTACCTGTCGAGGCGTCGAACTCCCCTCCCACCCTCCTCCGGTCGGACAGGTTGATTGTTCAATTAGCCTCCCTTTCTCACCCTTCTTCTCTTTATCCTCCCACCTTTCTTTACTGGCTTTATAGCTTTGTTTCCGTTCGTTCCATGTATACGGCCTTATACCGAATCCACCACTAGATAACTCTTTTTCTCCCCGCTCCTCCCTACTGCAACATTTCCTGTGCAAGGCCTTCCATACACCCACACCCACACCCACCCACCCACATATATATACAATATGGACTCGTATCCATATACCTTGCACGACCTTACTGCTACATGCTGCCGTGTTGCCACGACTTGTTCTAATCTAATAAATATGCTCCACATACCTTTACTTGAGATTATATTTTTTGTCTTTAGCTTTTCGAGTTTATCGATGTGTCACAGCATGTCAGCCGTATAATGGATTTCCATTTCAGGTTTCGTAGCCATTGGTGCGAAGATGGCAAATTCCCCATTTCGGGTGATCACCTATCCTGTTTTATTCCCCGCTAAACACCTCGTGAAGACGATCCCATCATCGACTTGCGCACCCGACGCGACGACTTTAAGCGGACGGGCAGAGTAAAGCTACTCGTCCTCATTGCCAGGCAATCGTAACCGTGAGGTATTAACAATAGATACGAGCGCCGATGTAATCAACATACACCCACCATCTACCTGCGTTACAACATGGCCATCCAGCTACCTGCGACCCCGTCATTTTGACTTTCTTGTTAGTTTGAAGGGGGTGGGAGAGAACTCGGGCACGCCACACCTGTCCGACCTCCCCCTCTCCCTCCAGTGTAACCAACGAGACAAAGAATACCAAAATTGGAAACATTACTCGGTTTTCTTTTTTTTTTCCACCACAGTCAGGCTTGCTGGGATGGGATCGGCAGTTTATATATTTCTCCATAAATTGGTGCATTGGCTCCCACTCCCTCCCCCTCCATGTCTGCCGCATATGGACGATGCCATGCGAAAGTGGGAAGGGGGGCGACTGGCTAAATTCTCCTTCCAACTCACCACTGGCGGATTTACTTGCCGAGTTGGCAACTCTAAGGGATCGCCGTCGGCAAACAGAAGCCTGTGCTCAATAAAAAAAGGGCCAATCAGCTAATAGAGGTCATCCAGCATGTCCTACGTGGCTTTATCTTTCAAAAAAATAATAAGAGGTAAGAAGGGGAGAAGGAGGAAGGGGTGTCGATATTACCCAAGTGCCGTCTAGTAGAGGTTCACATTTATAAACTTTCTCTCCTCATGAGGTATCACTGGCCCTCGGACCCAGGCTCAGGCTCGGGTATCGATGTGGTCCCTTCCGCTTCCTTCCTTGTCGGCGGCACCGGCACCCGTTTCCGAAGTCGACGTTGCGGGACTCGTACGGGTTTAGGAACACTCTGACGCATCTTCTCGGCCCGAAGGGGGTCCTTCATACCACCCAGGTACTTACGACCCTTGCCGACAATATGTAGAACTTCCTTGCGGAGGTCATTGATGCCGAGTTGGTGTTTGCCGGATACCATGAAGACTTTGGGGAGGCAGTTGGGCAGAAGTTGGGCGATCTGGTGGCACCATACGTGTAGGTAACGGGATGAGACAAACGAGGCGAGGTGGAAGAGGAGTGAATAATTGGCAAGCCCGTGTCTTGTTGGAAAATGGGAATGAATCCCGCCTCTACAAACATAAGGTCTCTTCTCATCTTGAAGATGCCTGACACTTACCTCTGCGGTCACCATGTATCGACTAGCAAGCGCAGACCGCGGGATATCGTCGCACTTGGTCAGTACCAAGGTGGTCTTGACCTTCAACCTGTCAAGCATTGTAGTAAATAAATAAAAATAATGGGAACTCAGGGTTGTTAGCAAGGTCGTGTCCTAGCTGTGATGGCTAAAGATTTTGTTCTAACCTGTTCTGACACAGTTCGGTTGACTCACATGTGTTGACTTACTTTTCTAGCCGATCGAAAAATTCGGCATCGTTCACTTTGAAGCCTGAGTAGAAATATGGTGGCAATTTCCCGGATGACAGGGCTCGGTTCGTTATTAGTGCTGCAATGTTCCTTGCTGGACATGGTCGCCGATAGCACTATATATTGGTAACTTTTAGAAGCGATTTCATAGTGCAGTTCCCACTTACCTGTCCGGCTGTCGATCAGCACGAATAGCCGCACGAGGGTCTTGCGCTCCTTCAAATAGTGGTCTATCTGAACCGTAGCCGGGTACAGCATAGAACATTAAAAGTACGTACGAATTAGAAGTTCTGTCACACCCAGTCAATTGTGCTGTTGGGTACAAAACTATGTCCTGACATGGCCGTTGTCCAACTCAACCCTCCAAACGTTCCTCCTCTCCTCTATAAAACTTACCAATTCCTGCCACTGCACACGGGCCTCGTCTTTGGCAAAAGCGAAACCGTACCCAGGCATATCAACCAAATTGAAGTCCTTGCCGGCACCGTAAAAGTTGATTTGCTGAGTCATGCCCGGTTTGTCCGATGTCCGCACCACCGATGTACGTGCGAGGGCGTTAATCAGGGTCGATTTACCCACGTTGGAGCGGCCTGCATGGCGAGAGAGGGGATACATAGAAAAAAAGACATATGTGGTTGCCAGTAGTGAGTGTGTGTGTATGTGTGTGGCGGGGGCGAGTAATGGTGTAATAGTGTTTGAATTCGACCTTTCTATATCTATGTAAAAATTGAAAGGTAAGAGGAGGTGTCGGTAAGCCGATGAAAACTTACCTACGACGGCAACCTCGGATACGTCCAACTTTGGGAATGACTCGGGCACTTTGGCGCCGGCGAAAAAACTGGTATGAGGAAACTACGATCCGAGGCAAAGTGATAGGGGCGTTTGCAGAGTGGGGTAGGAGGAAAACATAATACATAAATATAATCAGATTATGTCAACACACACACACGCACACACATATATATATATGTATATGTATGTATATATGCATGCTCGCCCACGAGGAAACCAGGCCGCATGGTTTTGAAATGGCATCGGCGCTCCTGGTCCCATCCAAATATTTGAACTCGGCGCCAGCCTTCTACTTACCGGCACGTGAATCTCGGGTACCAATTTCTGTTTCAATTTCTGCCGGCTCGTTTTGTTTCCGGCCATGATGCCGAGCCCAAGTTCATCCAAGTAGTCTCGAACGGCCTGGGTCGGCTTGATAACCATGAGCTTTTTACGGTTTGACGGATTCTAGAACAGTGTTTCACGTACGATACGAGGTGGGTGCAGGGGACCATAGAGGGGAGGCGAGGTTGGAAATTCATGTCCAGGTGAGATGAGTTAATATCACTGCCCTTTTCAGTGCTGTCACAAAATACGGGAGAGAGAGAGAGAGTCCGGGAGTGGGCCGACCCAGGCCAAGCAGGGTGGCAATTATAAAGCCCCTAGACTTACGTGGAGAGCCTTTTGCCAGTTGGCGCCGTACTGAGCGGTCAGTAGGTTGGCGATGGCCGTTTCTAATGACCAGTAGAGTCACGAAGGGGTAAGCCGAGTACGCGTTTCAACCGACGAGGTGGATCAAAAAAAAAGAAGTGGTATCGGCATCGTTAGATCCACAAAGTTCTTTGAGCCACAGGGTCGCACCTGGTAGCTCTCCTTCCTCCTCCTCGCCACCGGTCTTCCACAGCATGAGGTCACTTCAGCCCTCTTTTTCATGCCTTCTTTTATACGAAGAAGACTTACCCGTTACCTTGGCCTGCTGCTGCCGTCCATCGTCGGGGCTTGTAGCGCCAGGTACCGTTTCGTTAGCTTCGGGCGCTACTGGCACCGAGCCCTGGTTACGAGCCTTACTCAGCCACCGCTGGCTCACACCGGCTGCAGTGTGCCGTTTATAACGGAACGGTTGTGATGGCATTTGCCACTGGGAAGAGCCACGGGTTAAGTTGTTGGTCCACCTCGGCATCCTTGCGACAGCCAGGTTCGGTCTCAATAGTGTCGACATGTATCGGTACATGGCGGGCGAGGGCGAAGGGGAAAGAGGTGGGATTAGGAAATCCACAGTTGAGAAATTGCACTTCCTGATTAAAAGGCGGTCGGGAATGTGTACCTGATCACCCAAGGAGAGATGAGGGTTAGGATGCATGCGAGGCGAAGCTCCGCGGAATGCCGTGGCCAGTGGTTCGATGGTCTTTTTTTTTTTTTCTGGCGAACGCGAATGTCCAGATACCTGGTAAATTAATGACCAGTTTACTAGGAAATCATTAAATCAGCTAGGTTGGCTGTCTTCACTGTCTTATACTTTAGGGACCTAGAACCTTATCTTTAGCACCATTGGTAATATATATATATATTTATATATGTATATAACGATTTAAACCCAATTCAAGTAATTTTTCAATCCACAATTGGTTAGATGCTTGTATTTCTCCCCCTCATGTCTCTCTCCAGGGCGCTACTTCCCATCAGTAAAAAAATAGCCTACATTCACCCGCGTCATATACTCTCTCCTTCGACATGATCCGCCCTTACCTAGCTCGTGTAAATGGTCCATACCTTATCTAACGAATTTAATGCACAGAAATTTAATAAAATGTCATGGTACTGGAAGGATATGGGCATTGACAGTGATCAGATACAGTACGGCCTGTCCCTATAAACCGAGGGAAAAAGACTAGTAGAAAGAGCATTGGGGAAGTCGGATGGATCGTTACTCAACGTCCTCCTCCGGAGGCAGTTCCGAGAAGAGTTCCGACATGGTCATCCGGGAGATATCTGGGTGTTCCTCAGTGTTGAAGTCCGCAAGTTTTAGAGGGCGCACCTTGATCGGGGCCTTGTGCTGGGGGGTTTGGGGAAACATAAGGGTGGGGAAGCGGTAGAGCGAATGGACGGGATAATCAAGTGTTAGAGAACCGCGAACCATTTTCTGAACCTTCCTGGTTATGTTGGGGGCGGGGTGGGTGGTAGACCTTAAGGTTTTGGGATCATATTGCACCGATTCAATGTCACAACCAACCTAGCTTACCTCTTCGTGAAGCGCCCGCAGGCCGTCCTTATCCAGGGGCAGCGTGCGCATATGCTCCCGCACGGGCACCATAGCGGCGTTGCGACACAATTCTTTGATATCGCTACCCGAGTACCCAGCGGTCCGCTGCACAAGATCGTTAAAGGAGAACTCTGAATCGACTGGAATATCCTTGAGGATCAGCTTGAGGATGGAGTGACGCTGCTCGGCGTTGGGTGGCGCGACCAGGAAGCGCTTGGGCATCCGACGGAGGATGGCCGAGTCGATATCGAGGGGTCGGTTTGTCGCCCCCAAAATCACGATCCGGTTGCCTTGCGGGCCATCGCCAGAGGTCAGGCCGTCCCACAAGCTCATAAACTCAGCCTTCATCATGCTGGTGACCTCGTGGTCATTGCTCTTGCGGTCGCGCAGGAACGAGTCAATCTCGTCAATGAAGATAATGGCCGGCTGTAGTTTCTGGGCCAGACTGAACACAGCGTTAACAAGTCGGTTGGATTCACCGAACCACTTGTCGAGCAGCGTGGACATGTGCAGGTTGATGAACGTGGCGCCGGACTCGCGGGCCAGAGCCTTAGCCAGCATGGTCTTACCACATCCGGGGGGTCCGTAGAGCAGAATACCCTTGGGGGAACCCAGTAGGCCTGACGGGCTCGTGAAAAGCTCCGGATAGTTGAGTGGGAAGATGACGGACTCCTTTAGGTCGCCAATGATAAGGTCGAGACCGCCCACCTGTTCAAAGGTCACATCAATGTCGTCCGGGTGGATGACCTCCGTCAAAATAATTTGTTCATACTCGGTGAGTACCGTGGCCTGCGCGCCCAATCGGTCCAAAATTGCGCTGCTCTGCTTCTGCGCAGCTTTCCGCTTGGCCCGCGAGGGGTCCATTTGTGCCAGCACGTAGCGCAGGCCAAAATAGAACACGACCTGGGACAGAACCACGAGGGCCACTTGTCGAGTGGAATCGGAAAAATGGGTATGTCGAATTTGGTGGTTAGAGTATTGCAGCAGGGGGATGAAAAGCGTGTGAGCATTTAGGGTCCATGGGTATCGCCAAGGATGGTGGCAGCGTAGTTACTCCCCGCGCTACGGCTAGAATGGTGGTAGTTCGGCTACATGTAGTGCCAGACATACCTTCAGTGACCTGCTTGCCGGTAGGGCCCTTCATTGAAACTAAATCAGATGGCGGATGAGGTGATTCCAGGTAAGTAGACGACAACTAAGGCCAGATAGGGTTGGCAGCAATAGGATATGAAGCAGGGATTGTGAACCAATCGGCAATGCGGACAAGCGTGGGGCTGGAGTTGGGGAGTGATGTGCTAAGGTGGTCTTATTGAGTTGTAAGATGCGTGTTGGACAGGGGCGAACGGATGGCGAAGATGAGAACGAAGGGAATGAGGATTTGGGGAGTGAGATACAAGTTTCGGAGCCATGGCCAGGGATAAATCCTGGGTGGCAGCCGGGCCCGCCGTCTACGCGGTCCACGGCGACCATGTCGATCCGGATAGGGCCTGTGAGGACAGGAAGTATGTTCGTGACTTCTCCAATTATTCTCGTCACTGGGGTTTGGTATGCGCCCAGCGTCATTCAGACTATGAATAGCGGGCAAGAGACACGTGTTCGTGCTTCCAAAGTAGAAATTGATCACCGAGTAAGCTGTAAGCATGTGATATTTATACCAATGTGCTATCCGCTGGGTGGCCTGTCCGGCCCTTGAACAGCTAAATAGGTATAAATTAACATCTACATTATCATCTATAGCGATCAAGCTGTCATCGCTAAAACCCTGCTCCATAAGAGTGCTTTTTTGTAGTCACTGACTAGGTACTGTCGTGCAAGCTGAACCGACAATTCTTAAAGTACTTAGTTGGGCGTTGTATAATTAAACCGAGAGTAGGAAGAACTGTTGGATATGGCAAGGGCAGGGAGGATAGCTGAATCTTCAACCAAATGGGCAAGCGGTATGTCATGCCCAAAATTACTGGTCTAATTAGCTGAGACATCTCTGCCCACTGCTTTACCTATATTCCTTACACCTGATGCCCTTCTCCAGCGCCGCCAACCCTCCTGATCTATTGGACGTCGCTCCCTTTCGACAGGCGCCTCCGTCTCCTATCCGATTAGGGTTGATACCTTCTTTACTTCCTTATTGATTCGGCAACTTTGCCGTCACCCTTTTCTACCTGGCCGGGTGACCAGCCCCGCCTCGCACTGTCGACTGGGACTTCTCCCAGTCTAGGCAATCGTTGTTACGAATGGTGGTTCTGACCATCTTTAAAGTATGAAGGGCTCTCTTGGTCACTGTTGACTAAACCGCGGCTGTAACCTCACACCGAAATCCGACAAGTTTTCACCAACTTCCAGTGAAGTTCTTCTAAGTTGCGATATTGTCAGACCCGCTACTTTACTGTTATTATTGTCCCTCTAGGTTTCTTTTTTTTATACCTACGACCGTCGCTCTCATGCTTCTTATGATTGGCTACTTACCCCGCCTGGCAGCTACCACGGTAAATGAAGACAGCCTAGTTCAGCGGCTACAACCCCCCACCCCAGAAGGGTAAGTAATGGCACCTGCTGATAGCAGCTACGTTAGGGATCCCCCTCACATTACTCTAATAGGTTTCCAATGCACTAATTAGCAAGGCATACGCACGCCACCACCAAACCGGCATCTAAAGCGTTAAGTCCGCGCTTCATCGTATAGAGGAGCCAGGGCCAAGCCCCCCTATTACACCTAACGAACTTCCGAAACCAAGTATATGGGTGAGCTGCCCGCCAAATTCATTACTCTGAAAGTGTGCAATAGCTACTTCATTTTAATAACGAAATTTATAGCAGCCCACCCGCTAACAATTCTACCTGGTTGATTACCCGTTTATTATTTTCTCGAAATCCGCAGCCAGACTGTACACTTCATTACCACATGACAACCGCCGCCAATGTCTTGTAGTCATTCCCTGTTGTTCGACCCCAGGAATAGTGTTAATTAGGAGCTTCTCTTTACTGTGTTACCCATCCCAATTCATCCCTGTTCATCTCATCCCTCTTTTTCGAAAACTGTGGATTTTTTTTTATAAATGCGGGCTACATTTAATGAACAAGGTATCAACTAGATCAGGGTATGGTTACTATAACAGTATATGGTCCGGGGTACTCTCCTCCGCCTATATACGGTGGTAAAACCAGAAAAAAACAGCTCTGGTGAGCACGGTCGTGTGCTTGGACAACACCAAGTAGGCGCATTAGCAAGTCCGCGGCTACACATAGACAAAGAAATCGCCATGATACGCAGGTTCCGTGCCTGGCAGTGCCCATACATCAAGAGAGAGGGTTCATTTTGATTCCAGCAGCTCCGCGCTATTTTTCCACGTTTTGATTATTATTAGCAGCCAAATGACCAGTTGCTAAGTAAATTAAGACCTACCATGCCCCGGGTCAGCCATCGCCGCACCAACTCCATATCCCCATATTAAAGACCCCATGCATTATGACCATCCTTCCTTGGCTGTAAAGCCACCGTGCCGCCAAGGACGCAACATACTATTCCGCTTGCCTTGTAACCATTGGCCAAAGTGCTATGATTCAGGTTACTCATTTGGTCAATGACCCACTAGTCAATTGGCCCGGGCTCTCACTTTGCACGGCCCCACGATGCCCCCATATTCAAACCTGGTTATAAAAACCAGCAAATTCAACCCTCATGTGCCAGGCATGATCATCTGCTACGTCTACAGTTTCGCAATCACCCCATAAACCCGACTCTCAGGTTGCGGTGGTGCTAGTATGTACGAGACAGGGGTAGGCATACGATAGAGTAAACTTCGAGTTACACGGCAGTCTGGCGTCAATTGGGGTGGTTGGCAGACAGTCGCGGTAAAAGTTTTCGGGCCAACGGTTGTTAATGGTATTTGACAGTGACAAGCGCAGATAATGACATGAGAAAGCGTAGGGAGAACGCGGCATGAAAATACAGGAGGACAGCCGAATAAAGGCGGGATAGCGTGAAATAGGTTGGTCCTCGGATGAAAGGGCGGTATGCGAAGGAAACTCGACTTCACCTGGCATGATGTTATCACCCGGCTACAATTGTACTTGTTAGCCAACGGCAAGGTATTGCTGTTTGGAAAGCTGATATAACTGATGCCGGCTTATGCTGACCACAGCCCCTGAACCATCCTTACTTTACTGTTTTATTGCTCACGCACGTTAGAGTTCCTAAGTAAAGCTTGTTACGGCCCTACGTTTGCCTGCCTGCCATTATCGGCACCGTACATAGGTTCCAGCCGAGTTTGCCTCGGAGGTTGGAAGGTCACCGAATCTTTGAACACGAAGGTGCGGTGGTTCATGATGACCGTCCGGTTTAGGTGATTCCATTGGGAAAGCCGTGGCTTCGGGCCAAGAGGCCTCCCAGTGGGCTTGCGGGCTACACTACCACAGCTACGTTTAGCTGTTCTGATAGTCTAACCATCATTCTGCAACCATTTTCATTTCGCCTAGGTATGTTTCTAGTATTACCCCCCCCCACTTATTCGCTTCCATAACAGACTGTGGGCCCTGCCTTTCTGACAGCAGTCCCTTAACCCCCTAAGGGCTCAACAGTTAGCCAACATCACATGCACAGCCAGAGGTCTCCGTCTCGCTTGAGTTCGCTCTTTGTTTTTCTTTTCCACCTTGCCTTAAATTTCCCTCAATCGCCTAACGATGCTTAACACTTGCAACCTAGTGGTAGGCCTACACCTCTCTCAGTGAATTTCCCGCTCCCATCTACTGATCAGGTTGGCGCCTAGCCGTTTATAGACACTACTGACCACATTCGAATTTCATCCCAGCCTATGATTGTAAGGTAACAGTGTATTTACGTGCCGACATGCCAGCTAAAGAGGCTAGCGGACTTTAGCCAGGCCTGTGCCGATCGGTAGTATTAATAGTCACAATTATATTTGCAATGACTTGCGATGTAGAGGAAGCTTAAGATAAGTGGGGTGGAGATGTGGACTTGTGATAAAGACTACGTATATAATCAATATACTAGCGCAATGAGACTGTCGTTCCAAGCGCCAAGCCACTGCTCCATCATGCGGAAGAGAGTTTGGCCACCCTGGCATACGATGTTCAATTGTAGTTGGTTGCCGATATGCTTGGCCACGATTGCGCCTACGAAAGGCATCTGGGTTTGTTGGAGGGAAGGGTCGAGCCCAGCCAGCATGTCGGGCTGCTCGCGGAGTACAGCGGAGTCCATCGTGGGTGAGTTTAGGGCCTCGGTATTGGCGAGGTAGGAGAAGGAGAAGGGCGGATCGATTTCGTAGCGTTGCCGCTGGGCCGCGTCGTCAAAGTGACGCAGGCGGCGGACCAGGGTGAGCAGCAGGCCGCCGTCAATTCCGGTGGCCAACGTCCGCTGGGTGGAACGGAGTATTGCTAGCGAATCTGCCTCTATCGGGGCAGACAGGACGACGGGTACGTGATGAGAAAAGAAACCGACGGTGCGGGACAGGTCAAGGACCTGGCTGTCAAGGGGCTGGCGGCCGTGGGTGAGAAATGCCAGACCGAGGGTGTCTAGAGTAAACACCTTTCGGTAGGCCGTGAAGAGGGCCGTCACGATAATATCTAGTGG
>JANBPT010000834.1:0-21389 GCA_027575765.1 Tieghemiomyces parasiticus
TCGCAGGAGAACGGCGCCAGTCGGGCTAGTTCCGCCGCCACTCCAGGTGCGCCGCCTCCGGCCGAGGTGATCCCCGGCGCCAGTCGGTCAGACCCCCCAATGGACGTGCCTAATCCCCGCCCGACCGGCCGGGACCCTAACGCCCCCGCCCCGGCCGCCCCCAACGGTACGAGTTACCCCCGGCCACCCCCACCATCCACCGGTCCTTCAACCTACTATCCGCCGGGGCCAACAGACTACCGCCCACCACCGCCGTCGGCCCCCACCGGGCTGACAGGACCCGGTACGGATCCTGAGTACCTCGCGCACGGCGACCGTGGCGGCGACGGGCGTCCTCTTTACTACCGGCCAGCGGAAGCACCGACCTACTCGTCACTCACTGCGCCCAAAGGTACTTACGTCCAATACAATTACCCATCGGGGCCTAGTTCGGCGGGCTACTCCGACGAACCGCAACCCTCCGGGGGATACTCGGGCAAGAACGGCTGGGCCCACGACTATGCTCCGTAGGACACTTGGAGGGCGTCCCAGCGTTGGCACTTTCGACAGTTCTTGGTACCTACCCCCCCCCCTCTTTTTTTAAAAAAAAAATTATACTCTTCCCGCCGCCCTTTTTGCTGCCTATATTCAGGCTTGACCGCATATTATTATTATTATTTTCCCCCCTCGACTCGACTAAGGTTCGTTATTTTTCTTTTTTTTTATCTCTGTGGTACGTTGTCATCTTTCTCCTCCATGTTGTTTACTGCCTAGTGTACACTCCAAACTATACCCTCGCGTTCTACGCTTACCTGTTTCGATAGTTACTCCCTTCTCCCTCCCCTCCAATTAAATAGCCGTGAGGTCAGTTCTCTCTCTCTCTCTCTTTTTTTCACCCTCCTACGTACTCCCTACCCGATGTTATTATCGACCGATTGGTTTGATGATTCTACTAGCAGTGCTGACGTGGCTGAGTGAGAGGCTGTGTATTTTTAATGGTTAAGAATCCTGTCAGTGGGACCGATTAACCTGCTATACCTCCTTGCGGTGGGCATAAGTGTAGGAGGCCTGGCCCTTGGGCAAGACAATGACCTCGGCCACCTCAACGTGGGCCGGACGAGAGGCGATAAACAGGGCGGTCTCGGCAATATCCTGGGCCTGGAGGGCCGTCATACCGCGGAACGCTGCGGCGGCCTTGGCACGGTCCCCGTTGAGACGGGTCAGTACAAACTCGGTCTCCACCAGTCCGGGACTCAGAGCGGTAATCCTTACGTTGGTGCCGGCCAGCTCGTAGCGGAGGGTCCGAGTGATGGCGTCCACGGCGTGCTTGGTGGCCGAATATATCCCGGCCGTGGGACGTACGTCGTGGCCGGCGATGGAACTCACATTGATGATGGTACCGCCGTTTGCAAGGGGGGATCGCTTCATACGCGGAATGAAGGCCTGACAGCCGTAAATGACCCCCTTGACGTTGGTGTCGACCATGGCGTCAATGTCAGCGGGGCAATACTCAGCGATGGGGACCATGCCGCGGCCCATCCCGGCGTTGTTGATCAGCACATCAATGTACTGAAAATCGACGGGTAGCTCGGATACTACTTGGTCAATCTGGTCCTTAGATGTTACGTCCAGCGCGGTAGCGTGGACCCGGACGCTAGGGTATGTCTTCACCAGCTCGGCTTTCAGTTTCTCCAGCCGGTCGGCACGGCGGGCCGTGATGACCTGAAATGAGCGGCGGGCAGCATGATTGGTTTAAATATATGACGAATCGGTAGTTAGATCTGTCGCGTCAAACGGCCTGCTCAGGTGACGCTCCTATCTAGCTTCTGCCCCCTCATCATCGGCCTTTGCCATCTTCATGATTTATATATATATATATAAGGACAGTATACTAACCACGTTGCATCCGGCGGCGGCAAAAGTCCGAGCGCAGGCCTCGCCAATGCCGGCACTGGCTCCGGTGCTGTATCCAGGTAGAGAGCGGTTTTGGACGGTGGTTCAAGAATAATGGGCAGGGGGGTAGGTTAGGCACCTCCCTTTAGAGTTTTGAGGGACTTACCCTGTTTGAGCAGGTGCTACTACGCATGAGCAGCGCCCTCATCGGGTGAGCTCAACGCCCTACTTGATTGGCATATCACTAAAGGCTGACCTAAGTGGCGAGATTCTGCCAATTTCTAAGGGGAAGGCTGCAGTACCAACTGCATGCTTAGCGTGGACACTCTTACATGAAAACGCATTTCCCTTGGAGATGTTTAAACATGGCGGAATTCGCGGGTCAGCGGACATACGGAGAGTAGGTGTCAGTTATAGGAATGAGAAGATGCGGTTGGGACAGTGACAGGGCCGATGGTTTGAGCAAGTTCTGAATGCGGGGGATTCAGCCGCTTCGCCAGCCGTCTTGGAACGCCCTCAATAGGTGTGCATGAGAGCCACGGTGATCGACTGATTAAAAAAGGGGAGGCGGAGGCTCATAACATCATCGGGGCGAACTATCGACGTCATAAGCCCAAGCAGAAGGCCGTTACACTTGTGCATCTGGGCAGGCAGACTGCCAGACCAACTTAGGCCCACACCCCTCTACAGAGAAACTCGGCATCACAGCTTTCATTGTTGGGACTTTCGCGATGGGGATCCTCGATGCTTGCTACTAACGGACGGGGCTACAGTCTTATCTTGTTTATTTATCAAGTTAACTGACATTGCCTCAGCAACTTGAAGTGTAGGCGACCCTACTCCCCCCCCCTATTGTACCTAATATAGAGAGCTGCATGGGAAGTGTCATGACTTGGCCGCCGAAAGGCTACATGGCAGTGTCCAAGTAGGTCGGATATCCCGTATCAATCACCGTAGAATGGCACAACTTCCACGCACTACGCTTCAAAAACATGAATGCTAGCATCCCACTCTTGTCAGGGGGATGTACCCTTCAGAGATTTTGATGTATGACCAGCACCTCAACTGGCCCAAGTCTTGTGATCACTAACCGATTTCGAAACCCTCCCTTCACTGTGCCCCTTAACAACACTCTCTCCAATCTCACTCGATTTAAATATCTTCCATGGCAGTGTCGGCATCCGTAAATAAAAACACCAACGTTTGCCGAAACCCTGCAAGCCACAGCGACGCCTTGCAGCAACGACCCCGACCTCTGTAGCAATTGGCGATTGGCCAAACCAAGTGATGCACGAAAACCCTTCATGACTAACTACCGGACCCCCAGACCAAGAACTGACCCCTTCCCTATACATTTCCCGGCTATATAAGCCACACACAACCCAACTACTAATGGCATCTCTAATTCTTGTGCGTTTATCTAACCTTGTGCAGATTGCAATAAAACCACACCTCGAGATTTCGGATTACCACACCCACGTCCCATTTCAACTCCGTTCCTGCTAATGACACCTTCCAATTCGAGAGATCGCTTTAGAAATCAGGCCTCTCCCCGCATTTTTTTTCTCCAAGCGGCTATGGCCCAATTCTGTATATCTAACTCGAGCGAGCCTGTCCAAGCATTCCCTATATTAGCGATTGCTATCCTGCATAGATGTTTACTGTAACAAATCATCCAATCCTTCCCAGTTGCATCCCAATGAAAGACCGTGCCAATTGGAAGAAAATGGGGCATATTCTCTCATCAGATTTACTAAAGGAAGGCGGACGGAGCCCGTACGGAAAACGACGCAGACTATAATTGATACAGGATTCAGGCCACACCTAAGGACAGATACACGAAATAATAACAAAGAAAGAAATATGGAGGACTACGTTAGCGACTAAGGGCTTGGTTAGGTACACGGGTTGGGCAGAGGAGCGCAGAGTTGACGACGTCAGTAGACGTGATTACCGGCCTGCATGACAGTGACAACGGGTTTTGGTGATCATGCAGGGTGGCATACATTGGATTAATTGATATGCAGGGGACGATGAGAGATGGTGGGAGGAGATGGTGAGGGTAGACAGGGGCAAGTATATAAAGGGGAGTTAGTATATGAATTGCTACTTTTGGGAGCAATGCAGAATGACCGGGCACGTAGGCTTGTTATCAATAGTAGCCGCATAGTCCCGTACGGGCTGTGCAAATAAGACCAGGTCGACAAGCAAATCCACACGCTCTGCCTCCAACGGATTATTCATACGATAGGGCGCAATATGAAAGATGAAGGGGAATGCCAGATTTCCCCCGGAGGGGGAAAGACAACCTAAAAGATCAGGCAATTTAATGGCCGGTCGCCCCAACAGCACCGATTGTGTTTAGTTTGCTATTGTGAAGGGAGAGCTGGCTCTCCCCCCCTTCAGATACTTCTTTCCGCCGTGTGCAGAGGCAGGGTGACTACGAGGGCCGCTGCAGGTTGCGGAGGGGGTAAGCTGGACCATCCGGGAGAAGTAGAGACTGGCCGCTCCCCCCACTCGACCTCGCTTGGCCCGTCGCTGCAGGAGGATTCAAGTAGATCGCCGAGTGAAGGGGCAGAGTCGAGGAAAAACTGCTATTTAGAATTACCTGGGACGTACCGGTAGTGGTCTGGCTGTCGTCGTGGAGATAGCGGGCGTGGTACGGTGCGGCAACGCTTGAAGAGGGGCCGTTACCCCCGTAGCGGCTGCTCGGGTCGGTAAACTCGTGGGAGCCATTGACGGTCCGGGCGTCAACCACTTCAGACCCATATTCGTGGGACGTAGGATGACCATTGTGTGCGGCCCCATGGCGCGGCAGGTGGTGGTGGTGCTTGATAGAGCCACCACGGCCAGACAGCGGAGAATCGCGGTCAAACGCTAGGTCTGGATCGGCGTCATCGCTCGGTCGGAAGCCGGTGGGGCCCGGCAAGATACCGCCGGCCGGACCCATCCCCGGGGCGTCGTCGGCAGGTATGCGCGGGGAGTAGGGCCGGTGGGCGATGGGAGAGCTGAGCGACGGGTAGTAGTGGCGGTAGGAAAAGTATGCCGTGGCGATACCAATGAGAGAACCCACCAAAACATCTTGCCAGTGGTGCCGGTAATCCACCGTGCGGGAAACAGCAACCAGGGCGGCTCCTAAGAGCGGGATGAGCACAATGAATGCCTTAAGGGTATGCCCGCGCCGGTCGTACAGGTGGAGCTTGCCGGCCAGGTAGAGCGACAGGAACGTCATACCGGCGAAGCTGAGCGACGAGTGGCCCGAGGGAAAGCTCTTCATACCGTCGTACAAAATCTTGAGGTTCTTTTGGGTACACAGCGCCACGGACGACAGGCCCAGCGGTGGGTCAGTAGGAACCCCCTCGGAGATGTCAATCTGGCAGCGGCTGATAAAGTCGGGGCGATGGCGGCCGACGGTGATCTTAAGTGTGTCCGTAATCACAATGGTCAGGGCCAGGGCCAGCACGCAGCCCAGCCAACCCTGGTGCAGGTCAAACCAGCTGCGGCGGACAAAGACGGAAATGACAAAGATAAACACGACAGGAACCGCGAAGGCTATGACAATAAGCATAGACGGCGAGATGGTGTCGGGCTTGTGGGGGTACATGATGGATTTGTTGTCCAGAGAGAACTGGCGGTGGAACGGGGCAATCTTGTCGATGGCAAAGAAGGCCACAGCAAATATTATGGCGACGAGCCAGTCGGGTGCATACGACCAAATGAGCCGCGAGGTGCGGCTCCGAGGGGTGTCACCGGAACGCCAAAACATGGTGGAGCAGCGTAGTGGAGATGGAAACCGGAGGAGAAACGAATGAAACTGATAGCTAGGCGACGAGGGAAGACGTTGGGATTAAGAAGTGGGGGGGTCGGAGTTAACCATGTGTCGAATGGGGACGGGAGAAGGGTGGGGGCGACGGATTTAAGCGGTCCCAGTGAGGTTAACACAGTGGCATGAATAAAAGCTTAAGAGGCTAGAAACGCGGTTAGTTGGTGGAGGAATGCGGGGGGGGGAAGGATAAGATACAAGAGAGACCGCGATAACAGAGGAGAGGGTGCTGGCTCTACGGGACAAAGGCAACGAGCGAACGCCAAAGGTAAAGAGGATTTAGTGGAGAGAAAGAGACAACGTCGAGTCGAAAATCAATGTGGCAGAGTATAAGGGCGGAGATACACAATGGGCAGCGGAAGTTCTGGTAACCACGATGTCGGAGTGATGTGAAGGGTGCGGTCACTGACGGGCATTAGATGCACACTGCTAATGCATGCCAAGTGAGGGGACGGAAAATAGGTAAACCTGGGAGAATGGGAAAGGGGTCTTGCAAGATGACCAAGACTGCCGGGGGGGGGCGAAATCGGACTCAATCGCGATGTCAGCTAACAGTGGGGGAAAAGGAGTGGTCGATTGGCCTCCAACATAAAGTCGAAATCGAAGCGGCCGAAGTTTCCAAAACGCCGATGGTGAACAAAAAGGAAGGTGTAAGGAGCCAGCAAAAATGCATGCGGCAGTGTGAAGTCTAACGGGGAGGCCTAGATAAGTATAGTCGGGGGATTCTAGGCAGACAATCGAGTTTGGCCAGACGGCATGAAGTGGCGAAATTAGCGGAGGGCGGGACAACTCATAGGAGAGGGGGTTGAGACGGACAGCGAGGCGCCAACGCCGCCCTTGTGACAAAATAATGATATATAAAAAAAGGTGCTTGGAGCGGTGAAAGTAGAGGACGGAGGAACAGAGGCACAAGGTCTGGGACCTGAGGGTGACTTTTATAAGTCAGCCAAAATCCGAGAAGACGAACGGGAACAGGGGGAGGAGGGGGGGCAGAGAGGAGGGGAGAAACGAGTTGGACCACGGGTACTACCAGCACGGAGTAGAACAACTACTCGTCAATAAAACAGCGGGGATGTCGGCGACTATAGTGTATGCAGTAGATAGTGTGGCAAGGGGGGGGGGAAACAATTAAGCGTGATCTATATGCAGAGTTGGCCAAGACAAATATATTAAATACCGGTTGCGGAAATGCACAGACAATCAATTAGAGGCGGGTTGCCACAATAGTGGATGGAGAAGAGGAGGTGTGAGGGGGGTTATATACTGAATGCTTGGCAGCAGCATACAGGGTCTATGCGCTGTGGTTAAGTACTACGGGTGGCGAGGGGCGTGTGGATACAGAACAAATGGGTTGGTAGGTTAGCGTCGACATGCGTAGGAGGGAGCAGCGCAATTTCACGACGGCAGGCGGAAGGAGGGGGAGGGGGAGGCTACAGGGGAAAGGCCCGGATGACCGTGCTCCTGTCGGGCGCTTGTGAGCCAGGGCTCGATAGCTTCCCAAAACGGACGACCAGGTCGGCGGTAGACGATCAGCGGACTTTGGCTACCTAAACCAGGGCCAGTAATAGCGGGTAGCAAAAAGGGGTTTCAGAAGGCCGTCAAACGGGTGAGGGGAAGGGTCATGTCTCCCCCCTCAACGTTACGCAGAAACCAAAGCCTCCAGTCCTCCTACCTCCACAGCACCCGATGGACCACAGAGCCGACGGCAGTATTGGAAGCCACTACCGCATGTGGGAAACACGAAGAGGTTGTAACTGACGGTGGTACCAGAGTATATACTTTTAGTACTAAAAAATCAAGTCGGAAAAAGGTTCACGGGCAAGGTGGGGAAGGGGAGGCAGCACGCTCTATTTCCAACCGGAGGCGCCGGGCTGGACGGTTGAGACGGCCAGCGAGGAAGCTAGCGGGGGCGGTTGGAGCACCTCCGCCTGATAGTCTGTCACGAACCCTCCCCCCTCCCGTGATACAGGTGTGACGACGGAGGCGGGGCCAACAGGGTCCCAGCGGGGAGGGGAGGAGGAGGAAGGTGGGGCCGCACTCCTCCACATTGGCGGTGCCAGCTAGGCACCCAAGGAAGAGGCGAGCGGGGAGGGAAGTCGAGGCGGCCCGGGCCGATTCCGTTGTGACCTGGCGGCTCTAGGCCTTTGTGGCCTTATCCATCCCTACACATACTAGGTATCCCTGTACCTGACCCATGCTGTACCCCTGATGGCCCTGCGTCGTGCTCACCAGTGGCTTCCATCGGTGCTACTCAAAATGGTCGTTTGGTACCCGCCTCTTTCGTCTCCATCCAGCCTTCCGCCAGCCAGGCCCAGGGTGGTGGTTTAAAGGAAGCCAGTTGTTCGGCCGCTAGCCATCCCAACTGTGGCGTTCGTACCACCGTCACACTGAATAGGAGGAACGGCAGGCCCAAACCCCCCCCCCTACGGCCATTGGAAACAAACACATGCTCTCCAGTATATACCTGCCGGGTAAGTAATGGCAGTGATTGGGAATAGCACCCAGGTGAAGTGAAGCTTTATTTATAGTGAAGGGGATAGCACTCAAGCTGGCGCAACCTCGGCAAGCCCTGCAGCTAAAGACCGGTATGATCGTTCCATTCGGCCTTCGAAACCACCCACCTCGGCCGTGTCCCCCCTTCCACCCATCCGGTTTCTTTGCCGACCAACCCTTTGTTCACCGCCGTGTATCTTCTCGGCGTACCCCGACCGGGGTTACTATCGCAATGCAACTACGGCCAATTATCCGGCCCCAAAGACCGCGAATGGACTGATGCCCTCCCCTGGATTCCTTCCCCCCCCCCACCACCACATTACCATGCATGGGGCGCCGAGTTTAGGCTCGACGGTAGTGTCTCCAGGCTGCCCACGCAATCTATGGACTGCCCCTCGAGCCCTCAATCCGCGAGAATTGTAGCAGGAGCCCCGCGGATGACTCGGAGATTAGCCGATCTTCTACGTCACTTTGCAGTCCAAGCGGGCTCAGCTTCTCTCCCCTACCCCACCGTCCCCACCCTACCCAGTCACTGGCCTTCCCAAGAATGGTACTGTGCAATTGTACCCGCTACGGGGAATGGTTGCGCTCGGGTGCCGATATCCCCAGACACACCCTGTCTTGCGCGACCACCTTTCGCTGGAACGTCATGGGAATAGGCCCGAGCGTTGAGTAGAGCGACAGTTGCTGATTCATAGTGTCGGCGGTACCCATGGCACTGCCAGAAGACCAGTCGGCGGCAACACCGCGGTGCGGCACTCGGTGCAATGCATGGCTGACCAGGAGGAGCTGCTGCTGCTGCCCGCTCCACCTCCCTCTCAACCCTATGGCACGGACGACCAGTCTCGTCTGGCTTCCAGTGCGCAATCCTGGTGCTGGGGCTGGGCCGAACGGCGCGCGACACATCACCGTCACCGTCGCCAGTGTCCGTTGGGTCAGCTCACCCCACCAGCCCCTCACCCTTAATTGCACCGTTACGCCCGTGGGAAAGTCCGGAGGATAATACTAGTTCGACTCGCATAATAAACCGTGTGTCATTACGCACCACCGGTATGTGGGTCAGTGTCCCGTGTACGCTCAGACCGCAGCGGCCCATTGTGTCTGTTGCATCTTATCCGACCGCCAGCCGGCCATTGGCATCTCTCCCTCCCTCCCCCTCCTCCTCGCCAGGCCCAGGGCTGGACAGACCAGAGGCCCGCCCATATCCCCTTCCTGCAGCGCCCGTGCATAGCGGCGTCCGGTTAACTCGAGGACAGGGCAGGGCCCTTCCACTGCCGTCCGTCCTGTGTCCTCCGCTGCCCTTCCGTCCCACTCGGCCATCGGTGTCGCGGGCATCAGTGCGCAGGCGTGGCGACACTGCCTCGGGTGTACGATGCACCTCCTGCCAAAATATAATAATCTCCAGCGGCTGTGACGCGTGAGTGGGTGGATAATACTCTCGGCCCACAAGGTTCTCACGGGTTGACTGTCCCTTCCAGCCCAGTCGGAATAAAGGAGGGTGGCATGCGAAATGTGTCCGTGGGCACCATCGGAACAGATGGCAGCAGGCTGTAATGTGCCATGCCGAAAGAGGGGGGGGCACGTAAGTAAACATTGAAGCCTCGGCCTCAGTTGGCCAAAGTGTATCTGTCATGCAAAACATGGGCAATCGGCCAGAAGGATAGGCAGGTCAATTACACTAATCATGTCCCCTCCGACAGGCTGTTTTTCGACATTGGCATTCTTGGTCATGGCCGGTTGTCTACTACGCTGCGTACGTTACCCCTGCCTCATTGGGCCCCCCCTCCCCTCTTCCAGTGCACCCACTAGGGGTAAGCTGTCATGGTCAAGCACCGAGAGAATCGGCCTAGTTGCAGGCAATTCCGAGCCACAACGACCGAAGAATCGACCACGTAGTGTTAGGCAAGCGACCTGCGCAATAGCTGAGTTCTCGACCGTCCCCTCTGGAGCAGTCAGACCCCCCTCCCCGCCCTGTCTCTGGTACTCTTACACCGGCACTTGGCACGCCACTTGCCCCGTAGACGCTACTCGGTACAGGGCCGTGCTGATCAAAGGTGAGAGCGGAGAGGGTAAATTTACGCACGGTGTCCGGTCTAATCGAGTAAATATAGTAGCGCGGGATACTAGGCATCAGGGTGAAGGTGGCCATGTAGCCGCTGCCAACTACCCGCGATACACATTATGCCCATGGCGGTGCACGTCGGTGCCGGGTGGCTTGTCCTTACCTAAGAGGCATGGTGAGACCTGGCACAGAACGATGACCTCGGCTGGAAGCTGAATATTAGTATTAGGGGGGGGTGAATTGAAAGTAGATAATAACACGACTCGCGCCCTCCTTATCTTTGATGCACACCATACCATCCTTTCGTACTGATGATGAGGGTGCAAGTACTGTTGTGACCGGCCCGTTAGTACGACCGATTAAGCCCGCAACGTGTATAAACGTATTGGGGCACACTGGATTTGGAATCGTATACATGCTGGCCACCTAACAGCGAGGCAGTCAACAAAATAACATAAGCGTAAGGACGAGTAAGATCGTATGTACTTGGTGTTTCCGACGAGGTGAGGAGAATCCATCGTGAGAGAGGATGTTGCAAGCGACGCCGCCGTTTCTGAGGAAGGTGCGGCTGACCCGCTACAGGTTGTAGTGGCACGATAACTGCTACGCTGAGGAGGGAGGTACGTAAAACATCAAGGTCCGGTGGTTATGTTTGGCAGAGTGGGTAAGTAGTAGGCAGTGGTGGGGGGGTACACTCCTAGATTAGATGAGATAGTTATCTGCAAGTCTTCTGGGCTGGCGGACGAGCCGTTAGGTCCAGTGTACCCGATATGACAAGCATTTCAGAATAAAAGGGGGGAGGGGCTCATGTGAGGGGGGGGAGGGGTCGGTACGAGCAAAATAATATAATGCAAAGGACCAGCGCCATGCAGATTGGTACTACAAGGCCCTGTCGTCAAGGGGAACCCAGCCGCCTAGGGCCAGGTCTAGTAATGAGGAGGGGGATTGGAAGTAGCGGAGGTGCCAGGGGCCTGGTCTGGTCACTTCTACCAGAGCAATCGGGCTAGAAGGCCTCTCCAGAGTGCAGGGCACTAACCCGCCCGCAGTAAATGAAGGTCTAGAGGTATGGTATTTCAGATGGTGAGGACACGCCCCAGGCAGGCGAAAGATGTCACACAAGCAGATCAAGTCAGAGCAAAGCGTAGGCCAAAAGGCGCTGGTCGGCCGGTTGGAAGGCTAACGCTGGTACGAGGAGCCTGGCGAGTAGGTGGAGGTCTATTGGTTCCAGGGTCATGTCCAGCACTACCTTCGTCCTTGCACTGAGGGGGTCAAGGGGAGGGACACAGGGCTAATATCGCCAGTATGTCTTACAGCTACTAGCTGAAATGGTGGCTTGGGAACTTTGATCTGCTTGGCTCGCTGGCCTGTGCCACGGGATCAGCTTACCAGTCTCCTTATAATCAAGGCCTATTTCCGACCCACCTTCCCCTCTAGACCCCCTCGAGGATTTTTACAGCCGTAGGGGGGGGGGCACTAAACGAACCAGTACCTCATTTGCAAGAGGGTTATGCAAGGGAGGGAATTTAGACGAAGGTGTCCGCGCTCCATGGACGTCAGTGGCCTGATTCGATGAGGCATGCACTGCAAAGATATCCGCTGCGGGATGCACTCCTTTAGTTTTATCCAGAATCAAGCCGGCGAGCTGTGCTGGCATTGCATACGCACTAGTTTTCATTCATCAAGTCGAGGTATTAGGGAGGGGGTGATAGCGGGAGGTTGCCCTGTATTTCGCAGTCCTTATCGAGAACTATAGCCCCTATCCCCCCTCTCGTTCCTAGGTTGCGGTTGAGTGGAACATATGGAAGTGATTGATTTCCAGCCGGCCAAAGACGCCCTCCTCGTGATCGTTTACCTGCACCGCTTGACGCCGATGAGGGTGCACTAGCCGAACCAGCGTTACGCGATAGCGCTGAACGGGCCGGTCGGTCGAACCCGTGTAATCAATACAATCCAAACCTGCCACCTTACGCGCCAGTAAAGGCAGTATGGCGTCATGGCTAAGCACGCAGACCTGAAGTGGAGGGCGACATCAGGCACCTGGAGACGTCTGCACCCGCGCACACCCCACAATAAACATCACGTCTCCGTACTTCATCACTGCTTGATCTGCGGAATCGGACAGCCCATCGGACGGGAATCCCGTTCCCTCCGCCAAGACATCAACCCCGCAAGGCCTTGATTCTGGCCTTTGCTGCCAGACATGGATCGAAGGTTTGCAGGCCTTGATTTATCACCCCATGATCGTGTCGTTAGGCGCGGTAGTGGCGGTTGCGCGTGGCACTGACAAGGCCCTAGAAAGTAGATCATGGGTCTGGATCGTTCAGATACCGAGCTTCGTCGATGTGTTTGTTTACACTAGAATGCCAGCCGGTGTGCGCATGCCACCAAGACAGAGGCCGTGGAGCTGGTAGGGTACCTCGAGTCCCCACCGCCTGCATTCATTCATCCATGAAGGCGGAGGGCCCTTAACGCGCCTGCCTAGCATGGGAGGGAGGGGGGTTCTGCCCCCCTGTTCCTCGGCGTCTTGGCTGTGCATTCCTATTCTCTGCCCGACCGATTCGCGCTTCTCACCCATTTTCCGCCTTCCGTATACTCATCAACAACCTCCCTCTTTCTCTCGCTCTCATTCTCTGTTCCCCCTAACCACCCGCCAATGGCCGAGAGGCGGACGCGCAAGGCTGCGCACGACATCCCTTGTACGCGCAGCCCCGCCACCCAAACGCCCCGATTTTATCCCTGCACCCTCCCCCCGCTGCACCTCCTCGCCGTAGGGCATTTTTTATGTTATTTTATTGGGAGGGGGCGCCACCTTGGCCACTGAGCCCTCGCCCCACTCCATCCCAATGGCAATTATGACATGCACTTGAGAGTCCCGCCCCCCTAATTCCAACCCGCCCTCCTCCTCACCCCCTGTATCTCCCCGGCGGTTACTCACGCTCGTACACTCTGATCCCTCCTCCCCGCGCGGGATCCACATTGCACCAGCCGCAACCAGAATTGGACTCGAGGTGGTCTGCAATACCTGCAGACTCCTCCCTCCCCCACGCCCCGTCTAAACCTGAAGCCGCTGCACCCCTTGCCCAGCCTCCCATTCGACACATTTAGCCTGCCAAGCCGCAACGCAGGTGGTGGGTCGAAACCGGCTCTTACCTAATCTCGCCTCTCAGCCCACATGGGGATGGGGCCTTCACGAGGGATGCCCGCTGCCCCCTCCGCCTCCACTCTACGTCCCCGCGGCTACCCCGCCGGACCATCCATCCCTTGCCAGCCGTCGCGGCCTGGACCCTTGTACGCCCCACGCACCCGTCTGCGCCCTCGACCTTCGGAACATTTTCTGTGCCCCCGCCCACCTCAGCTGCCACGTTCGTTCTGTATTGGCCCAGTGTCTAGTCCGGTGTCTTCCACTCCTCCTCACGCACACACGCATGGGCACCGGCGCTACAGCGACCCCCACCCCTCGCGCTTCGCCGCTACCTACAGAGATGTATGCGATGACCACCAGCAATCCCCTTGGAAGCACGGCCCCTCCAAGCCCCACAGGCCAGCCGTGATTTCACCACCTCAATGCAACTCCCACTCGCTCGCGTAGCCTTTCCGCCACTGCCCGGTCTTCTGGGTGACGCCCATGACGCCACGCCTTGCGCGGGCCTGTATGCGCACCATACGTGCTGTGGGCTGTCGTTAGGAAAGGGCTCCGTGCCCATCCCCGCCCGCCAGCTCACACGCACTCCACCGTCAATGCCCACCCCCTCTCCCCATCCTGAGCACGATGTGTATATGCTAGGAAGGGTGGATTACCCACGCTCCGTCGGGAACTATGAGCATATACAGATAGACAGACACCCACCCACACACGCCCCGCCCTGTCCACGCCGCATGCAAGGCTGTTCGACTCCCGCTCCGCCGCCTATGCTGCCAGGGCCCTATTCCAGCCGGCCGATGCCCTAAAGCGGACCGGGCTGACGTTACCTGAGGCCTCGCCACTCCGTCTCCCCCCGGAATCCCGCAGCCCGAACAAGGATCCTGCAGGCGGTCCAATTTGTCTATATTTGCCAACCTGGGGGAAGGGCTTCCCATTTAGCGTGTCGCTCCCCCTCCCCTCTCTCCCCTCCACCCGTGCACCATTTCTATATATATTTTTGTGCATGCAATTCCCTACCACATCATCGCTAGCCTCCCTGGCCTGGATCTACATCGCCCGCCCTTGCACTCCTACTGACAGTGCGTGGACTGCTAGTGAGAACGGCCACCACCAGTCGCACCCTACAGGTCCGAGCTGCCAATTCCGCTCGAAATAGGCATTTTTAGGTTTCTACCTTCGCCTGCCACTACAAACCGGTGCCGTTCGTTACGGCCGGATTCGACCTCTTCCCTCTCCTGCCCCCACCGCCATAGTTCCAAGGCTGGCCGGTAAGTTCCTGCTTTTCGAAAACGGCAATTACAGACCTATCTGTTTAGATTATACTGCGTGCGGGCGACGGGGCTGCGCATTTACTCGGCCTCTCTCGACAATAATCAGCTTCGGTCGGAGGAAGGGGGGTGAGTTTCCACGATAGCTGCCCAGCAAGAATTCCCCGCCGCCTTCCATTGCTAACCAACTGCCTTCTCTACCCCCCTCTCACCCACTCACTCTCCCTTTGTCTCCGGCGTCTGCTTGAATTCAGTGCTGCTCTTGTATCCCATCGCTGCCGTCACCGCCTCCGGTGCCACTCCCGTCCCCTCCCCCAACAAGGCCCTGTCACTCCCTCCCCCCCTTTTTTTCTTATTCTTCGCAGTGACCCACTCCGCCCGGTCGTCGGCGCTCAGGCATCCCTTATAAAAGTTGCCCCCTTCGCCCTCCACCTTCGCCGTCGATTAGTTTATGCTTCTAGATTTCCCATTCCGAATCCTCCTGCTCATTCCCTCCCCTCCTACCCACCTCGACTACTGCACCTTCTTCCCTGGGACTGTACCACTACTTCACTCTCGGAGACCGTATCTGCCACTCAAAACCCCTCTCCGCCCCCTTCCAAGATTGCCTCAAGTTCTTATCCCTCGCCTTCTTCGTACCACGACTTGCATGCCACATCCTCTCTCTCTCTTCGTCCGGTCTGCTGCTGGCTTATCCATCTCCCTCCACCGCCGCCGATAATCAGTCCATGCTTGCCCGCTTCCTCCCGTCCCCTGTCCTGACCGACCCACTTCGCATGTTGTCCGACCTCTGACAAACCCCTTCCCACCCAACCTCTGCTTCGTCCAGCACCGCTCGAACCAACCGGCTTCACCCTTCACCTCGTCATGATGGTCCGCTCGTCCGCCTGGTGTAACCATCGACTTTGGCTCTTTTCTGGCCTGTACCGTCGCCACGTTCTTATGTACCTACTCACCGCTATCTAATTCTACCGCTCATTTTATTTATTTGCGAGGCCATTCCGGTAGCTACCGCAGGCAATATCTTCGATTTCTATATTTGTTTTTTTTGGGCCTATTTTTTTTGTTGGTACTGACCTACGTCGACTTTGTCAAACTACCTCCCGCGTTTCCCGCTGATCCCTCCCTCGATACTATTCTAGCACTCCACATCATTGACCCTGGTTTGCAGTCTCCCACTTTGACCTACTACGTCGGTTCCGTTGGCACACTACTACTTTATACCATTCGCTCCACCCGTTTCTATTCCAACTTGTTCCCCCGAGGCCGCTCGTCCACATCCCCCTCCCGAGCTGATCAGTTCACTGCACGCCGCGTCAACAACCCCGTCGACCCCTCCCCCCCTTCAGTCTACTACACGCTCGCCTTTTCTTGAATTGGCTCGTCATCCTCGAACACCGCTCTGACGCTTGACAATGTTAGACACCGGCTGTCATTGGCTCCTTTTCAATATTTAATTTATTATTCTCAGTATTTCTCAGCTTGCCGCGTTGCTACCTTGGTCCCTTACACCCCGTTTTCTCACATCCACACCACTGTTCATCCTACTGCACCCGGCCGAGCCAGGAATACCATCCGCTACCTAACAAACATCCCACGGCCACGTCGCTTCGACCATATTTGGTAGGTTTGGGCTAGTTCAAAGCGTCAAAGGAGATGAACACATTGAATGGTTTCTGGGGAGAAAAGGCAATACCCCTAACCTTGAAGCCTCAAATCGAATGAGGGGAGAGTGAAGGGAGGGGAATCCACACTACACTGGGTTCCTGTCTCTGATCCCAGGCTCTGCCTGATACTGCGGAAGAATGAGTTAGGCTTTCGGGCAGATTGGATTTCTAGCGGGCAGGCAAATTGCTGGCCTAATGGCCCGACCAGGCCAAGGTTTCCCACGCCTCCGCCTACACTCCCCCTCCTCTGTGGACTTGATGCGGAGTTCTCTTTCCCAGTGGTAGGGGCGTTTGTCACACTGCGGGATACGGGGGGGGGGAAACTATCGGCTTGAATGTGCGACACAGCCACGTCGCTCGGCTCCTTTTATCGTCTCCCAAATAGGGATACGTGCAGCCATGTCAAACCCAAGTTTTGGGCTGCGGACCTGGCGTGCTTCTCCTCAACCTCCCCCCTCCCTCGCTTCACTCAGCGTAGTACTGCGCCCGCCACTTCTACGTGGGCCCCGATTTGGCTATATTACCGAATTGCCTGTCGCCTTGTACCCTCATTAACCCCCACCTGCACTATCGCTCGTTATCGGAATGTATTCTTGCCACACAACTTCACCTACGTTCCTCTGCCAGCCCACCACGTTTAGCCTCAACTCGACGGCGGTATACACTGACTGATCCCCAGTCAGCACTACTATCCCCTGGGCGAGTGCGCGACGTTATCATCAGCCCCGCACCTTTTTTGGTTACCTCCATTGGCGACGCATCCCGGGCTATACCACACCGCCTCCAACGACCGACTTGGATTTATCTACTATGGATATCAACGGTTTATTCCAAGAGGGTAAGTACCGGCTGTAGTCATCTGAAATGGCGATTTCCGCCCCTCCCCCCTCCTGCTGGCATGCTTTCAATTACCCTCCTCCATAGTCGACGCCCGGCACCGGGCCCTCCTCTTTAATGTTCCGGCTGCCCTTAATCTGGTTGGTCTGCATTGATACCTGATCGTCTATTACTCAGGGGCGCCCTTCAGAGGTTTTTCACCCAACGGAGTTGGTGGTCGAGTGTGTGGCCAGGAGGATATTGAGGCCATACGTGCCGCGGATTATCCGGGTACTGACTTCTGCCATCCGTGCGCAATCCGGGGTCTCACTGAACCGTTGCAGTACCACAGCCCTGGCTTTCAATGTCGCCCTGCCTTGTAGCTATACTACGGGAGCCATGCGGACCCTACTTCCCCCCATGTCAGGCTAGCGGAACCGCCACTATCATTATTCATCGTTTATCAAAACCTTATGCGTTCAATGGCTAACTCTTCACTATAACTTCACTTCCCTTACCCTTCATCTCATGATAACTTGATGACTTTGCATCCCATCTCCTCTACCACCTCCCCCCCATCGTCTCCTCCAACCCCTTTACGCACTTTCCACTGCTCACCTGCTCTGCACCACCCCCAGAGCTGGTGGCTTGCCAGTTGAAACCCAGACTGCTCTACCGGCTCCACGAGGGACTCCGGCCTTTGTTCAGCACCTCAGCCCACACTCGCCAGGCGGCGACGGAGGAACTCTGGACCCAACTCAAACGTGCTCTGTGCGACACGCGGCCGCCCGGTGGCGCGGCACCCTACCTTCCCACTCGTACCACCACGAGTCGAACCCTGCCCTTCGGTTCTCGGCTGGCATCCCGCCCACCACCTCCGCCACTATCGGCTCGGTGCGTTTCCTCGTCTTGGAACCCTGTAGGCCCCACTTCTCTACCCTCCCCAGGGCTGACGTACTGCTCTCCGCCCGCCATCAGCAGCCCGACTTTACTTAGTCCATGGTCGGCAACGGGAGGTGCCTCTCCCGGTGCTCCTCTAACTCCACCCTCACCGTCCTCTCCGCTCTCGGTGGCGATGCAGCGTACCGACAGCCAGCCAGCGCGGCCGGTAATCGGCGGGGGTGACGACCGCTCCCTGCGTACCCTTACCATCCTGCGTACGGTGGCGGCTCTACGACTAAGCGTGAACTGTCCCTTCCCGGAACAGCGCTTGCGCTGGTCTCACTACCTGGGCCGACTCGAGCAGCAGGGTTACCTGATCCCCCAACCGCTTAACGCCTCACCGTCCTTCTTCATCCCCCAGCGCTTCCTTGTCCGCCTTCCACTGCCCACACCACAGACCCTGCGGCCCGCGGTCAGCCCGGCTCCGTTCGAGCGCTCTTCACAGCCGCCATTGTTCAGGCCTGATCCCGCCTTGCCCATCCTAGAGGATGGGCTGGACTGTTCGCCCGAGTCCCGCAAGGCTGTCCAGTCCCTCTACTGTAGCCAGGGCCTCGTCACCAATCTGGGCCGCGTATTCATGTTCAACCCGGAATTTTTGATAGAAACCTTTATCAACATAACCGAAGAAATGCGCACCGCCGGACCTCTACCGCGTGCCGTCGTGTACTACTTAGCCATGATGGCCGGCGCCGAGCTCCAGTGCTACTACAGTGTGTCCCTATTCCAACGCGAATTTATCCGCTCGGAAGGTACGCTTTCCTGGCTGGACGGGCTGCACCGTGCCCCACCCAAGATCCAGGCACTGGGGTATCTCAACTCCCTGCTGGCCAAACGGCCTTGGAGCATCTCCGCTGAACACTTTGACCTTCTGAGTCGGGGCTGTTGTGATATCCAGGCCATGCGGGCGGCTACTCACCGGCGGGAACGGGTCCTGTTCCGATCCGGCTACGACGCGGAGCGTGGACCGGGCGACCAGTACGGGTCCCCAGTGCCCATGCTCGTCCCCGGGGTTGCCCTCCCCGCAGACGGTGCCCGAGTGGTTGCTGATAGTTGGTCGGCGGCTGACCTCTGTCACGCTGTGTTTGTACTTACTACCTGTCAGTCCTTCAGTGCCTTGGCCCTCAGCTGCGGAGTAGTACCTGAAGTGGACGTGCCCGGAGGCTTTGTGATCACTACCGGCACGCGCGATGAGGTTGCCTCCCCGGGCACCCAGTGTGCGCGCCAGGCCCGGGCCGCTGCAGAGCTGGCCGCCGACCCGTTCTTCAACCACATCGCCCAGCAGGTGGACGAGTACCTTTTTATCAATCCAGCTACCCGCGTCCTAGTGCGGCCGTGTGAACCACCTTCGTCATTACCACGCGCGGCCGACGCACCCGTGACCGACGGTGCCACTTGGCGGCTGCTGTCGGCCCTGCGCCACCAATCCGAGGGCCTCAACTTGCGCCCCGTGAGTCCGTTGGGTGTCTCCCTCCCCGAACTGCTTGATGCTTGCCCCGCTCCTGGTAGTCCGCCCGCCGAACGCCATCGCGACTTGACCTTTCCTCTGCTGTCTCAGTCAGCCGGCAGTATCGGTATCTCTGACCCGATATTTGCCATGGATGACCTGACTGTTGTACACCACCCGACTCACCATCACCATCGTAGCCAGCCCTTTGACGTGCCAACCCGCCCCTCCGCCGATCACTTGGCTACTGGTTATGTGACTGCTCCCGCGTCGGACATTCAATCCATCATCCCTGGCCCTGTGACGGTGGCAGTTCCTAGCCTGGCTGCCTGCACCTCTGAAGACGGCACGGTGACCTCCTCCACGTCACCCGTCCCGCGCCCTGTCCCGCTCCTCCCCCCAGGCGTAATCGACGTGGCCAACACGCACCACTCGTCCTTCACACCGCTCAAGCGATACACCCTGGAGTGCCGACGATTCGCCCTGCCGCCCGAGCAGCAGGTCCGGCAGCATGACCATCCAGTGCACCTGGTCGGACCGGCCGATGTCTTCCAGCACGACCTGAGCTGGGAAAATGACGGTCATTGGCGCTTAGCCGAACACCTCCCCCAGCATGCCGAGCGGGTCCACCGCGAGCTCTATGTCATATCGCACTGTACGGATGGCACGTTAGGGTCCCACGTGAACTACGGGGATCTCGATACTCCCTGGACCGCCGGCGACGATGCGGAAATGTCGGCGGTTATTGATACTCGACCCTTCCGGGAAGCCGTCTGGCGGTACACCCAAACCTTGTTTGGGATTCACGTGTCCGATTACGCGTACGACGACCTCCGCCACTACCTTTCGGAGGACCTGCAACGCTATATCCGAAAGGTAGCCTGCCACTCCCATCTCGTCACCCCGCACGATTTCCACGGGGAGATGGGGAGCTGCTTCCGTATCGACGAGACGTGTCACATTAACCTGATCGTTTGCCAGGCCAAGCGGTGTGCTGCCATGGTGCTCGCCCTGCGCAAGTTGAGCAAGTGAAAATAGCAACAAACCAGCAGACGATACGGCGGCTACTGGGGTGTGCGTGTGTAATTTCTCCCGATGTTCTTTCTCTCTCTCTCTCTCTCATCCGAACTCAGCACCTCATATTCTATACCTGTAGAGGGCTGACTCGTCCACCACTTGTCTCTTACAGCCTATATACACACACACACACACGCACCCATACGCACAATGTCTTTGACGGCCCCCCCTTCTCCTGAGTCCCAACTACATCCTTTACCATACCACCTAGTAATCCATGAATCATTGCTTGTTATATGCGTGGCTTCCACTACCATTTCTTCCATTATAAATCTAATGAATCCTAAGGTATTCCCCTCGTATCTACCTGTCTGATGTGAAATGTATCTGGTCATAGCTGGTCTAGCGAAGGACAACAGCTTGTTGATTCTTTGGTGAATATTATTTAGTGGTATACCGGGGCAGTACCGAGAGAGATATGGGCGGGGAGAATGTAGCGGGTGGAATAGTAACCGGTTGCTGGTGGGGTTTTTGTGTGTGGGTGTCTTTTTTATAAAAAAAAACAACTTTATTCCTGTCTATAATAAATAATAATAATAGTAATTAGAGTCCGATCCAGTAGGCGCTGCCGTTGAGGTTATGAATAGAACTCGACACGGTGGTGACAGGCTGGCGACACTGCACCGTGGCCGACGGCCCAACGGCGGTCAAGGCCTCGTCCTCCAGGATCTCGACTTGGGAGGCCGGTACGACACTCTGGACGGTCACCGACCATTCGTACCATACTTTCGCCGCCGACGTGAGCCGCCAGAGGTGGGTGGTGACGGTAGCGCCCTCCGGGAC
>JANBPT010000835.1:0-21387 GCA_027575765.1 Tieghemiomyces parasiticus
GAATTTGTGGTTCTGAAATAGTAGACTTGGACTTTACCCTGGGATGATCTAATGTGGTGGTTCCCAATCACCACAAAGGGTAAGGGTGGAACTGTACAAAATAAGACGACTCACTTGGCTTCTTAGCCCTATACCAACATAGAGGTAGACTTCACTTAGTTACTCTATGTCTTGGCAACATTTTACATTTTTAGTAATTATATATATATGGCCATCCAGAGGATAACAATCACAAATGACCACTTGGACGCCTGCAACCCACAATAGATCCTTACAGGCATCACCCCCCCCCCTCCATCCGCATTAACTATTAGTTTGGCCAGATGAGTCAGGATTACTCACCAAGTCACTCTGACTTGGCCACCAAGCCATCAACCCAATACCCTACAACAATCCAATGCACCCTCCAGCTATAATAACTAAAAAGCCTGATATATCCTATATACCCTATACTTCTTTATATTACTATTTGCCATTAGTAAACTGACCATTAGGGATTGACCTACTACAATTTGATGGCTGTTGATGGGTTTTTTGTCAAGGTGGGTGTTGAGGTTAACAATACAAAGATGTAGCAGAGGGGTTTTTTTGGTATAAAGTAAGGAGTCATCTGGAGGCGGCAAGTGCTATGCACTGTTAAGCAATGCAAAGAGGCAATGACAAAAACGGGGGCCAAACTCATTAAGTTGGACTCAGAAGTTGATATAATGAGTTTGGCTTGTGAGGGTTCATGGTTTTGAAGGTTGTTTTAGAAGGCCAAAGGCTTTGTGATTTGATGGGTCAGTAGTATGAGTTGACTGGGTGTTGTATGGAAGACTCCTCTAGTACAGGCAGGCTGGTTGTGTGGTAGTGCACTAGTGTTAGGGGGTACCTGGTCAATGTAGGCATGTGCTAGTCCAATTGTGGTCTATAGGGATTGCTCTCTTTTTGATGGGTTTTATATATAAGGTGTATAATATGGAATTCGCCACCACCACAATCAAAAGTGTACGCTCCAGGGGCGTTTCAAAGACCAATTGGGGTGATTGGGAACCAGCACATTAGGTTATCCCAAGGTAAAGTCCAAGTCTGCTATTTCAGAACCATAAATTCTGTGATAGCAGAAAAGCCTTTTGGTACAGTATTAGACGTGGGCCTAATAGCAGCATACCAATGATGGCACAGAAAATTAACTGAAGTAATCTACCACAAATAGCATCTATTATCCAAAGGGTCACCACATCCAACTTGCAGATAGGTGTGTGTAAAATTATCAAAACAGTTTTTATTATATATACTTATAACAATGGCCAGATATTGATATAAACCATATCCAAATTGTTATCTGTTTTACGGTCTGTGGTTGATTAAAATTCCTTCTAAATGTTAATTACACTGGATCATTAGTAGATGTCGCATCCACGCCTCCGCGCACCCCATGTCATAGCTTGATCCCAATCAATGGTGACCTACCTATTTGGCAGTCTTAAATATCCAGGCTTCATGCTGTTATCCATATCCTTTATCCCTCCTTTCTTTCCTACTTTCCATCTATCCTTTCGGTAGGCGTTCAATCTTCCTGATCTTTGAACATTGCCTCCATCCCAGGCGCCGCCACCTCCTATCCTTCTAGAACCTTCTATTTTCTCTACCCTTACTCTGGCGGCTACCCAGCCCCCCTGCTGTTTATGCTGGCGCCCGGTCCCGCCTCGGCCTGTCGTCCTGAGTTCCCCTAGTCTAGGCTGGCTTGTTGCTTGTTTGATGCTGGCCAACATTCAAGAATAAAATACCTAATGCTTGCCATACAAGAAACGACAGCAAACATCCAACATAACAATCCCCAACCCCCGTTCGAAGTTTTCAGCTCGTTGAGTATTCTAGTAAGTCTACGCCTAGCACAGGGTCCCTGCGATCTACCATTATATGAAAACACTATCCTTATTTCCAACAGCAAAGGTGGTGGAGTTACTCTACTGTCACTGCCTATCAAACCGGGACTAAAACACATCCAAGTAATATAATTGCCTGCCACCATTATTTACATCAGTTTATTGTTAAGCAGATTATTTCAATTGTTTTTCATTATTCCTGATATCTTGCCGGCGCCTGTGCACTATACGTTTGACAGCTATTTATAGTACCCGCATTCGTGCCGACTAATAAACGATACGTCCAGCCCGTTTTTACAAGGTTCAAGATGTGGTAGGCTAAATGCTGAGGGGGAATAAAGAATATATTGAAGTGCAAGTGCAGGGAAGTAATGATGTTCTTTTTTTTGCAACTGGGGTGGTGTGCATCTTATAAGCCGGATGGCGCTTGGTTTTGGTGTGCTCGTAGCTAGATGCGAGTACTTTAGGTGGAACCTCGGTCGGATGGGCTCAGGTGGAAAGGTCGTGAAATTCCTGGTGCAAGGGTTACGTAAGTGAGCCATGTTAGTGTGATCAATCCGAGGCGTTCGCGCGGGCATTTAGGTGCAAAAGGGATGTATATTGCTGCGGCGAGTATCTCGAGGCTTTGCGCCTCTTTCAGGTACCACACAAGGAGTACCCAAATATTAGTCCCCAGAATATGGCTAATGGTGCTTCAATGTTTACTACATTTATATTTTTCATTTGGCTAGTTTCATCGCCCATAATCTTTCGCCCGAGGTCTGTGGTCTGTCACTCACCGTCTGTCACTCTTAGTCCACCTTTTCCTTGCCTGCTGCCATTATCTGCCCCCCAAAAATAAGTAATCGCTATCACTCCCCCTTAGTCACGTGATATGGAATGTAGCCTCCCGCTTCCTCCCGCTTTAATCTGTACCGCACACTAGTAAGCCACTCTCTGCCCAAACGCAAATAGATTGAAAGGGAGCAGGGACTTCATACGGATAGAGCATTACTGTCACGTGATAAACTGGTAGACCACGGCTTGCTAGGGTATTTTTATTTTTTTTACTGAATTAGACCAGTGAAAAAATATTTCGATTCGGTGCCAGCCTGCTGTTTAGCGTAGCGCTCTGTTGAGTAGACTAGGTTCATCTGATGGTCAGGACACGTTGCCATGGTCAGCTGTATAAAACTGCTCTCTCAATCCCCCTCCTACCAAGCAAATTGTATCTTATTCTATTATCTGTATTTCTACTCCGATGGATTCAACCCCACTATAAGGTAAGAATCGTCCGTCATTCACCTCTTGTCACCTAGACGGTTCGCCTACGACCCGTATGATGATCTTATAAAGTCAAGCACCGATGCTTTCTTCACCCAGACCTTCGGACTGAGTGGACAACACAACAATGTGGGGCGGTGGGGACAATTATTCAACATCTGACGGATTGCAGGTCGTAATTTTCCCTGCGCTGCGAAAAGGTCGGCCTCACTTTGTGACCAACTAAACAATATCTAACCACTCGCATTTACTATTTGCCCGTTTTCATATAGTCCAGCACGACCCAGCCCGCTGAAACTTAACCAATTGGTCAATAAATTTAGTTTCACTGATTTGTTTGTACAATCATGTACCGCGCAGTTAAGCTAAACACGAGATGGCCGCTACTGTTTTATCCAAGCAGATGGTGGGCAGAGGGTATAGCCGGGTTTGACTTTGAGCCCTGTCCCATTGAATTGTTACGGCTGCCAACTGGAAGCTTACATCCTCTAGTATAGTTTATTCGGTCACAAACCTGGACGGGGGATGGAAGGTCGCGACACGATGGCAATGCAGTTATAATGATACGTGCGAATGCGTTTACCCTTGAGAATAAGGGTGATAACGAAAACTCGAATGAGAGGCCGACGGTGTAGTGGTCACGGTTAAAGGTCGAAGCGCGGGGATACATGAAAGCAGTCAGGATAAACGGCGGAACATGCTGTCGTGGATTTAGCCAAACCCCAAAAAATTCTTGATTCCATTTCCAATTTTGGAAAAAACGTGCTTGATACCTGCCTGCCGGCGGTAGAGCTGGTGGTCGGTGAGGGTATGGGTATAGGGTAAAGCGGTGACCGGTTGCATCGCCATGGCCATTAGGGCCACGGAGTACAGGACTAGTACTGTACGATAGGGTACCATGCTAATTGTTGAAGAAGGGGGAGGGGGCTTGTGGGAGTCTGAACCAGCAAAAGGACAGCTGAGTGGCAGAGGTAGATCGAGATTGGTCTACAATGCGGTTAAAATCAACGTGGAGGATAATGAGGGGTAAAACTTGGCACTGGGCGCAGGAGATGGTGTGCATGAGCTGTTGCCGAGCTCAGTGCTTTAAATACCCGGCTGTCTGGGGCTGGTGAATGTGGCGACTTGATCGGTCCGTGCAAGAGCGAAGCCCCGATGGGGGTGAGAACATGATCGCGAACAGGGCGACTGTGGTTTGTGGAAAGGATAGAACAACCAACTATAGTCTAGGAATAAAGCGTGTAAATGTTTTGCGATGACATGGTCAAGGTGCCGTGGTTGACCGGGCGAACGGGACTGGTGCTGCACTACGCAACGGACTGGGTTTTACGGCCACCCCCCTGTGGACTTGGCCGTGCTGATCTAGAACAAGGGGGCTGGAGCCGATCGAAGTCACCCTGGTGATCAAATTAGAACGTGAAAAAGTCCACCAAGTCAGTTTCCAGCTCCGCTACCCTACAGCCGGCGCCCGAGGCCGGCAACTCTCGGACCGATCAGATCGAAAACGGGACAGGGTGACAGAATTGCCTCGTCTGTCGAGCTCGGTATGCGACTTGGATCTGGGAAACCAATCAATGAAGGAAAACGAGGTATATTCCAACTTAGCATACTATTTTCCCTACTCAATTTCAACCTAACCGTGGTTGCCTACCAGCCCTTCGTTGGATTATCGAGGCCAGGTCCTAAATCACACCTTTGGCCGAATTGGATAATATGATTAAGCAACTAAAATACTTGCGGCAAACTGAGCTGGTGAGTTGGAGGAGCGGGCGGTTAGATTCGTGACCAATGCCACGTCTTGGTTAACCGAACATGGTGCCGTTTAGAGAATTCTCTGCACGCAGGTACCATGTGGGTGCCACCTATCATGAGAACGAAGATACCAGTTCGAATTCACCAAACGGTAAATATGGGCTCATACATCAAACGAATGAAGTCGAATGGAGCTGGTTAAAGCGGCGGCGTATCGTGCGACCAGTATAGGGGGAAGGGAAGCCACTGACCTTGCACTATTTCTCTAATACCACGGACTTTGTCGTGATTTGTGGTAGGTGAGCGGAGCGTCGATACTGAGGCCAAGGTCTACAGTGGCACAGCTCTCCTCGCCTACGTGGCTCATTCTTCAGATCTGAACCAACAGGTGATGGCGCAGCACCGTCAGCCACGTCACCTTGTCCTCCTAGCGCTTAAGGTAAAACCTACCCAAACTCAATGCGGCGAATGGCGTACGCAGTCGATAGCCCGAGCAGCGCGGTCGGACACCACTGATGTGCTCCAAAGGCAATTAAAGGGTGTCGACCTCAGCTGCCAAGCACACTTTCCACTTAACTCGGCATTTCGCACCATTTCGGCTTCATTCCGTTCCCGCGCCTTCATCGCCTCACTAACCACTGCGCCATTGTATCCTCAAAGCGACTATTAAATCTCACCTCGTTCCCCGCCCCTTTACTTCTAGGCACCCACCCTACGCCCCTAGCTGTTTCCAACGACTCGCATGGGGGCCTCCATCGACTCCCTCAATCCCGACACCGGTAAAGACTGCCGGGTCTGTACGGACTTTAAAACATGGACAAAACGAAAACGCCAGGAAGCCACGTCATCGACTCGCGGTGCGTCGTCCCAGAGCTCGGGCACCGCTACTGCAGCAAGTTCAACCGCTGCCGCGGCTGCTGCCGCAGCAGGGCTCACGACCACTCCCGTTGACAGCGACCGCACTAGCTTTGATCGTCCACCACCCGTCGAATGTCCGCCCGATTCCGAACAGCTTGGCCGGTCCACCTGGACGTTCCTTCACACCATGGCAGCCTACTATCCAGACCAGCCCAATCCACAACAGCAAGGTGACATGCGGTCTCTGCTCGCCAATTTCTCCAAATTCTACCCGTGCGGATACTGCGCCAGCCATCTACGCGAGGAAATGAAGACGGACCCACCCGTGGTCGACTCGCGGCAGCATCTGTCCCTCTGGATGTGCCAGACTCACAACAAGGTCAACGAACTCCTAGGAAAGAAAATTTTCGACTGCACCAAGGTCGACGAACGCTGGCGGGACGGACCGGCTGATGGCAGTTGTGATTAAAGAGACCGAACCAAGAGTTTGGCATTAGAGTAGGGTCTGCGGATGTGGGGCCGGATTTTCATGGTTACGAAAGTGAATCACAGCCGAGACGTGCAATTGTGAAACATAGATACATTGTTTTTATATATATAAAGACCTCCCCAGCACACTCTGTGATTCTAGAACGTTACAGAGGTCAGGGGAATTGGACGGCGGGGGTCGGATAGTTCTCTACGAGATAGGGCCCTTCGGGTATAGCGACGGCTGGGTCTCCTTCTGAGCAGCCGCCTTCTTGTCGATGAACTTCTGTCTAATTTTATCACGGTATTCCTGTGTGGAGCTATATCATGTGCACAAAGAGGGAGGGAACGGTGAAGTAGAGTTTTACGTCTTAGTATGGTGTGAATCTTAAAAATCCCAATCCTTTGGCCATGATATTCGAATCTCTGCAGCAAGGTTTCACTACACAATGCCACTTACTACTGGTGCAGACAGGTGTTCATGGCCTTGCTCTGTTTTCGACAGGCCCAGACCACAGTAACAGTCCGACCGCGCGCGCACTCGGCAAACTCTAGCAGTAGTGATAAAGAAGGAGGATTGGTTGCGAGCGTGGGTGATAGCTCAGCGGTTGAGTGGAAGGCCTGGATAGAGGGGTCAGCTCGTGAAGGTACGGGGTACCCAGCCGATTAACCTTGTCGAGGACCTGGCCCAGTGAACTCAAAGCAGCATAACACAAGATGCACACCAGATAATACAGGGCCGGCCGAAATAATTACCCTGAATGATTGGCGCACACAGGTTGAGCGAGTTTTGCTTCCATTCCTTGGTGGCATCCTCCTCTTCCCGGCGGCTAAGGATGTGAATGGTTGACTGGCTGGTGGGTTTAGAAGTCATTAGGGCTTAGGGGGAAAGGGCAGATGTCAAACCAGTGAAGTGGAGTAGGGTTGAAATGGACGGGGTTAATGAGAAGCAGGGATGGGTAAGACAGATCGTTGAGGTGTAGTCGGACACTGGATAGGTGGCGCGCCCCCCTCCCTCCCCATGACCAGGCAAGTTCACGAATCACCTATTCCTGGACGTTTTTCTATAGAGTGGGACAAGGGAAGGCGCGGCTTGGGCTGTTGAAGTACCTCAGCTTACTGCCGTCGTCATTTTTACACACCACTATACCTAGCATTATTAATGGCTATCAGCCATCCCTAAATAACCGCGATCAAAAGCGTAAATATGAGCATAATTGTTGTACGTGCTGGCGCCGGTGTATGCTTAGCCGGCTAATAGACAGGCTAATCAGGTGATGGGCCTAACTGGGACTGGATCACCCCCCCCTCCCTAGCCGACGACCGCCTCCTCCCATCAGCGGCTACATGTCAAGATTATAAGCCACCGTTAGACTGTGCAGTCATGGCTCAAGGCCCCAATGTCATAAGACGATGTCGCCCCGCCTTCTAAAACCCAGCGGCGGCTTGACTTGGCGGCACCAGATATACACCTAGGCTGCTTCTAGATCCAGGATCTTCCCTCCCACCTTACCACCGTTTACTCTCTTCGCACTACACTAGAATTCCTCACTCACTTAGCCTACCTCAACGAATGCAAACAAAAAAAATCACTGCGGGCACTGCTCACCACGGACCTAGGTTTAAGCTGTGTGGTAAATTTTCCCCTTGATATCCTTAGAACTCATTGGCATACATTCATCTCCCAGTGCACCTGGTCCCAAGTATTGGTAGGCCATTGCCCGGTCGTTCGAATAAGTTAGTCAACTAGTGCAACTATGCCCAACACAATGCTTGTACAATTGGAAAGAATAGTATATACGTCCTTAGCATTGCCGCAGGTGTGACTGAGTGCTCATCGGCTCAATGTATAAAATGAAGAACGGGATATTTATAAAAGATGGCTATGCTGCAAGAGAGTGAACAACGCCACGATTCGAATTAGTAGGGTAATAAGCGCGAAGAAAGAAAATGCATGTAAATAGAACCACATCAAACAGACACGTATTGAGGAACTTCAATAACAGGAGAGTAGGATCAACACGAAGGCTACGGCCGTTGGGCCAAGCTAACGAGGAGACTGGGTGAAATAAATGGGTGCGGTGGGGGAGACGAGGTGGTGGATTTGTAAAAGTACAGCAGTCGGGGCGAGTGGCCGGTGGGAGAGCCTTCTCCCCTAGTTACTTTCGGGAGTAGTGGTTGGGTGCGTAGTGGTACAACGATTGGTACATAAATGCCTCAGAGAGTAGCACTTCAATCTCCTTCTCCGTCCACGACTTGGTGGGCACTCCCTGTAGAAAGAGCATGGTTTCCTGATGAGAAAATGCAGCAACGTCAATGTGGAAATAGCGTTAGCTGGGTGAAATGGTCCGGCGAAGCCCCGAGGGAATAGGTTGGGCGAATAAATTGCTAGCGATGCAGTGTACCCACTTACCTGGAAGTCCATCTTGAGCAGCACGTCGGTCCATTTGACCAAAAAGGCAGCGCACACGTATACGTGGAACTCGGAAAACCCGCTAGAGCCCTCAGCCTGTTAACCGACGTAAGAGTAAAAAGCGAGCAAAATGCAAGATGTTAGTTTATCGGATCCCTCGGCTGAGTTGGCGGGGGAATATCAAGGGCGGGCCGACAGGAAGTTCCGGTTCGCCTTCCTTCAAGCCATGAACTTACCAAGTACGTGTCCCACATGCGGATGGTGTTTTTCAATGAGACCTCGCGCATCAGTAAGCAGTTCATCCAGCGGAACGCGAACTGAATAAACTCAACACCTTGGTCTTCGAGGTGGTCGGCCAGCTTCTGGTTGATACGAGCGATGAGCTCCTTAAGTTTGCAAATCTGGCGTAAAATCCCCGGCTGGGCATGGATGTAGTTGTCCTAGAGGATGAGGTGGGGAGGGAGGAGCACGTGGTAGCCGAGGTATATAGTTAATAAGAGGGTTCGAGGAGCGTGTGTGGGCACCAAGGGGTGGAGCGGAACGTGTTCAGTCCTCATAGATGGTGCTATGCCACCGGTACCAGCAGTGCATTGTCACGTTCTTAAGGGTATGAAGCAGGAAAAATGAGGTACATTCAGGGGCGGGTCTGGTATGCAGGCGGTCTACTTACCTGAATACCATCTAGCAGCTTCGACAGACACCAAAAACTGTCAGCCTCCACCTCGTCGAGGACGTTCTGGGGGATATCAGCGGTGGTAGAGTGTTCGGGGTCGGTTTGGATTCGGGACGACAGAAAAACGAGGAAGAATGGGGTAACCAGGTCGTTGATACCCTGGACGTAGCCGCTGGCCGGGTGTCGGTCGGCCCAACAGTACAGGATGCGGGCGAGGCACTGCTGAATAACAGGGTCCTGGAACAAGGTGGAGGTGGGAAAGGTGCGCGGCACATCGATTTGGATCTGGTGCCAGAGGGCCGGGTCCAGCGCCTCAACACCACGAGCGAAAGTCTGGGCCACACAGTCCTCGTACTCCTGGCGCTTGCGAGTCAGGGTTTGAGCGCGGCGGTCGGCGTTGGTGGGCAGGTAGCCCATGAGGAGCTGCCAGGCCATGCACCGAAACTGCTCGGGGATTCCATTCCAACTAAGCTGACGTAGCTTGGCTAGATCCACGTTGGGCTCAGCTAGGAGGCGCTCGAACCGTTCCACGCGGGCCAGACGCGAGTTGAGGTGGACCATCTCCTTGAGATTACGCTGCTCAAGTTTAGGATCGCTAAGGGTGCGATGGGCCAAGCGGAGTCCACCGACCTCGGGATGGAGAGGCGGGGACCGTGAGGGGCTGGTACGGGAGGCGCTTTCGCTACCCGCGGAGGACGGGGTAGACGCACAGGAGGAGGTAGTAACCAGACCCGCAGGTTCGGAAGTGGTGTCTTTAATGGGTGATCGGTCCCCGGCGGCAAAGGACGCCCGCCGAAAATCGCTAGCAAAGCTGAGCGGGTCGTCGACCCCTTCGGTGTCCCACGCCGAGCCGGCCTCGTCCAGGAACTGTGAGATTTTGGGGTTCTGCCGAGCCTTGCGGGCTTTACCAGGGCCCGATTCGGCGAGCCGTTCGCTGATAACCGGACGGAACTTGGGTAGAGTAGCCGTACTGTAGGGAGAGGAGGTGGTGCAGGAGAAAAAGGAAGGGAGAGGGTCAGACTTGCGTGCGCAGTTTGTAGCGGACCGGTATGTCTTGCGCCGTAGACCCGGGTGGCGGCGGCTCACTCATCGCGTAGGTCCTATCTCTAGTGCATGGTCTAGCTTAGAATATCCATGACGCAATGTACCATACGTCAACACGCCAGTTGCTGGTGACCAAGACTCTCGCAAGGGATGGAGCGGGAACCTGGCCAGGACAAGCAGCGGAGGGTAGAGGAACTGGCATTCCTGCTTAAAACTTACGTGGGGCTGAAGGGCGAGAGTTTTGGGTTGGTCATTAGCAGCCCGGGGTAGGGCGATCCACCCATGAGGTCGAGGTCATCGCTCTGCGGGGACACGTCAAGTTCGGTGACGAAAATTTGGGCCGGAGTGTGGACGGGCTGGCGCCGCCAGAAAGTGCTACGCATAGCAAAAATGGGATTCCAAAAAAAAATGAAGGGGCGCCAGGAACAGCGGTAGAGAATAAGGAGGCCAAAAAAAGAGCGGTGCGGCCGAAACAGCGATGGAGTGAAATACAGGAGATAGGGGGATGTATATGGACGGCTGTGAGGAAGGGAGTCTGCTGGCGTTGGAATGTCGGAGGAGAAAAGGTGCAAGTCGAGGTGAACAGGGGGGATGGAAAGGGCCAACGGCTGCGCTATAACGTAGACATGAGGAACATGGGTAGCGTGGAGAGCTTGAAGGGAAGAGACGGGAAGATAGACGCTGTGGAGGAGTAAGCGATGGACGCTATGGTTGAAGACAATGCGGACGGGAATGGGTGAAGCGGTGGGGAAAGGTATAAGTACTCGGAGAGGGAGAGAAAAAGTGACAATGACAAGGGGGCGTCGGAGGTGGCTGGTAAGGGGCGGGGTAGGAGGGTGGCAAGGGGTGGGGTAGAAGTCAAGTCGTGGCCGGTTGACAACCTCACCTAGAGCGGTAGATAGTAGGACAATAACAATCAATAGCGACCCCAACAAAGTGCGAGGGAGCCGTTGTGAAATAACGCGGACTCTGCCTGGAGTGGGAGGGCGGGCGGAGATGGAATAGGGGAGGCCGGCGAGTATATTGAATAGAGAAAGAAAGAGAAGCGAAGGAGGTGTCGAGTGAGAAGGTAAAAGGGTCAAGCGACAGAGGGCTGGAGGCAAGTGGAGAAAGGGCGAGTGGGCAATCGCAGTGGCATAGGGCATTTAAAGGCTGCGTGACCGCGCGGGATTAGCCGGAGGCTAGCCTGTCTGCATACACCCCACTACCGCCCGCCCCAACCCTGCGATCTGGCCACTGCGCCCGCCCCCTGGCATTGGATCGCGTCCAGTGGCGGTGGGCTGCGAGGGAGTGTCCCGCATACATGACTGCCCAACTTGCATGTAGGCTTATTTGCACACGCAAAAAAAGGCAGGTCCTTTCAATCGGAGCTAAAACGAGGGCGTGTGGGCACCGGGGCTTGACGGAAAGGAGCAGCCATTCAGGGTGCACAGGTGACACGGCACGCGTGTCATAATAGGCTCCCCTCTGGTAACACCATGCTGCACGGTCGTTTCTCCCGGCCCAATCCCGTCATTGCCCCCGCACCAACGCTCCGGAAACACATTCCATATCGCAGCAGGTTCGACCGGCGACGCGGGCGAGGCCGGCGGCAGCCAACCGAGTGGTCGTGGCGAAAAAAAAGAAAAGGAGGCCGCGCCCTTCAGCCGGGGCTTTTGGCTGCCTATTAGCGGTAATCGTCAGGGTCAGAGGGGCCGGCCGTCCGTCATCTCCGTTGCCACCTGTCGATTTGTCCCGTCCCAATCCACTGTTCGCCACTGCCATTAGCGACGTCGGTGCCTGGCCTATGGAGACCGAGGAGGCGAGGATTGCCAGGCGGCTGGTGCATGGAGTAGCCATCTCGTGGTGGCGCGCCAGCCGCCCTAGGCCAAAAATAGGCAGGTCGGATCGCCGCTTCCTCCCAAGATTCGCTTCACTTGCGTCCATTCCATTCACCCCGTGGCCACAAATAGGACATGCAGAGCCCGCCGCAGGGCTACGGGGAACTGCTGTGTGGGTTGTACCTTACACCTCCCTGTTTACAGTGTAAAATAACGTGATTGGCATATCGTGTGCACGGCCCGGTAATAATGGCTCACGTGCAGTTAGACTTTGGGGGGATACTATCTATGGGCTCGGGCTTAGCTCAGGACTGAGAACGTAGATGGATCATATTGAGGCTGTGCAGTCCACTCGTTCAGTCCGGGGCTGTACGGCCAAAGCCCCGCTTAGAGTGAGGTCGCCAGAACCCTTCCAGGTGCATCACTCGTAATCTACCAGCCAGGAGTTAGCACCAACGGGTAATTAGGCTGAAAACCAAGCGTGGAGGCCAGCGTCCACATCCCGGCGCGTCCCCCAGGCTTGCGATTCCGTTGTTTTGCCCATACTCACTCCGCAGGGTCTCACCGTCTACAGCGCGAATCGTATTGGGCCCATGCGACCGTCGTGTGCCAGGGCTCATTAGTTCCTGCCATCTGGCTGTCATCCACTATTCTAACTGTAAGCCCCTTAATTCCTTTGGCCTTTAATCCCATTTACCGCCCACCGCCCCACGGCCGTGTGTGTTCCTCTTTATCACATTTTCGACACATACCTCGGCATGCAGAAGCGGACATTATCTACCGCCAACGCGTCGGATGTCGCTGCCGACCGGCCGGCCGAGGGTGACTCCGCCGCTGCGACCGGCCCCACTGCGTCCACCACCAACCCAGCCGCGACACCCACGTCGGTGACCCCCGGCACCGAGGTAAACCAGATCGTCCTGCACTACTTGCAATCCAAGGGCTACGCTCGCACGGCCAGTAGCCTCCAATCCGAAGCCCACGTGCAGTCCCTGGCCGATCTCGCCCAAACCTTCCAGCCCACGTCGGACGTGTCCCTCCCCAACTACGTCCTGTTCTATAACGAGGCCGAGCAGGGCAACCCGGACGCCTACCGGTCTAGCTACTCAACGCTGCGGTACTGGATCGACCGATCCCTCGAGTTGTACCAGCCGGAGCTGCGTACCGTGGCCTACCCGGTCTTCGTCCACGCGTACCTCGAGCTCGTCAATAAGGAGCTGGGCGACACCGCCCGCGCCTTCTGGGATGCCTTTCATGGTGATTTTGACTGGCGACACCCAGAAGATCTCCGTCGCCTCGCCCGGGTGACCGAGCCCGCCCACGTCCGCGATAACCCGCTCGCCCAGACCCTGCTGACCACCAAGTATAACGTCATCATGTCCAAGGTGGCCTTCGAACTGCTCATGTCGTTCCTCCAGGAGAACCAGTTCATGCTTCTGCTGCGGATCATCAACCAGCACGTCAACATCAAGCTGTCCGAGACCCCCACGGCGGACAGCGGGGATGTGGGCGTCGTGGGCGCCAGCCACACTCAACTCGAACAGTTTGCCCAGGAACGGCTCACCCTCGGCCAGCTCCCGCCGTCCGCTGACCTCCGCCACGAGGTGGAGCAGACGCTCAAGGAGGCCACCCTGCATTCCGGTGCTCACGGCGGTGACCCAGGGATGGGCGCCACGGCCGCCGCCGTAATCGACGGAGTACCCGCTGAGACCCTCCTCCAAGACTACCAGCGGCTCAAGAAGGAGGCTTCGGGCCCTGATGCCGTCAACCCGACCGACATACCCTACCCGCCCTTCAAGGCCTTCGACGTCAAGGACCAATTGCATCGGCTGGCCGACGCCCGTAAACGAGTCGCCCAAAGTCGCGAGGCCCTCCCCTCTGTCTGCGCCTTCACCCTTCATAATACTCACGACACCCTCAACTGTACAGCCGTCACGGAAGATCTGTCTCTCCTGGCCGGTGGTTTCTCCGAATCCTACATCAAACTGTGGAGTTTGACGGGCGAGCCCCTGCGCGGCCTCCGGAGCAATTTCAATCCGGCCCTTGTCAACGACATGGACGACCTTAATCGGTTTCGCGAGCGGGCCCCGACCCACGAGCCAACGGATGCGTCGTCTTCTCCTGTGCCGCTCGCTCGGCCCTACAAGAAACTGGTGGGTCACTCGGGCCCTGTCTTCAGCATGGATGTGAGCCATGACGGCCGCTTCCTTCTGTCCGGATCCGAAGACAAGACAGTACGCCTGTGGAGCCTGGATACCTTCACCAACCTGGTGTGCTACCGCGGTCATAACTACCCGGTGTGGGACGTGGCGTTCGGTCCGTACGGAGTGTACTTCGCTACCGCGTCGCACGATAAGACCGCCCGGCTGTGGAGTTGCGAGCACATCGCTCCGCTCCGTATCTTCGCGGGCCACCTGGCCGACGTGGACGTGGTGCGATTCCATCCCAACTCCAAGTACATCGTCACCGGATCGACCGATCGGACCTGTCGGCTGTGGGACGTGCAGCGTGGGTCCTGCGTCCGCGTATTTACCCCCGGCAGTAGTGGCGGCACCGGAGGTCCCATCACCGCCATGGCCGTAGCCCCCAACGGTCGCATCATGGCCTCCGCCTGCGAGGACCGTAGTATTACCCTGTGGGATCTGGGGTCCGGCAAACGGCTGCAACACTTCACCGGCCACGACAAGGCGGTTTATTCCCTCGCATTCAGCCAGGAGAGTACCTTGCTCATGTCGGGGTCGGCGGACTGTACCGTGCGCCTGTGGGATGTTAATGGATCAGCGGCTACGCCCGCCACCGGTGAAGTCGATACCGCGCGTCCTATACCTAATGGCGTCGATAGGCATGGGTCCATGCCGTTGGCCGAGGACACCACGACAACCATTAACGGGGGTGGTGGGGGAGTAACGACTAGTGGTAGTGGCAATACGACCGGCGCGGCGGGAAAGAATGGTAAGCGGAAGGCTCCAGCAGCTGCGCCGGCCGTGGTCGATCCAAATCTCCTCGCTACGTTTGCTACTAAGCGTACGCCGGTTTATCAGGTATACTATACCAAGCGGAACCTCGGGGTGGCCGTTGGGGCTTTCATGCCTCCAAATTGAAGCATCTGGCGTGGTGGGAGCCTGTGTGGGTCGTTGCATTGTTAAAGTAAAATTCACCACCGCCCCAACTTGTGTTCCGTATAAAATTGTCTAGGATGATAACGAGGGAGAGGGGTTTCTACTGGTACTGGCAAGTATAGCCCCGATGACCAGTCGACTATTACCACGCCGTACTTAATCAAACGAACGAAGGCGTTTGGTGGCGGGATTTTCTTTGCCAACTCGTGGGCCTAACCTTTCCCACTCGACACTGGTGCGTGGGAGATAAGATGGTTGTCGGGCAGGGTATTGTCAGTTCTAAGAAGCGGGCGTAGCACCTGTCCGTGCCTAGTTCAGGAGGCGGTGTGGCCTACCCGACCCTTCCTCCCCTTACCCTTCCGAAACGCCTTAGTTATACTGCCTTCCAGGGTAAACCAGTGAACTGTGGTTGTAGTCAACGCCCTCTGAGCAAGTGTTGGCCCTCACTAACGTTGGCTACTAGCGCTTTACTTTACCAGCACTATTTGTTCAAGCACACGCTCACACGTACAACCACGTCTCGCTAGACCTTTTCGAATCCAGCCTTTGCCTCGTCCACTGATCAGCCCATATTCCGCATCGCCCGTCTCGAAGGCCCTGGGCCTTGCACTCTCATTCACCTTCCCCCGTCCATCCCTCGCCGCTGGCCAGCCGCCGCCATGAATGTCCTGGTTTACACGGGTGAAGGCGCCAGCAAAACTAGCCTGACACACACCTTCTATTCGCTCTATGAGGTCCTAGGCCACCACTACGCGGTAGTCCCCGTCACGGACGCGACCCTCCGCTCGGAACCCTGGGAGCACAACGCTGCGCTCCTGGTTATGCCTGGTGGCCGCGACCGACCCTACGTTGAGAATCTCCGCGGGGATAAAGGAAACGACCGTATCCGCCGGTACGTCCGGAACGGCGGCCGGTATCTAGGTTTGTGCGCCGGCGGGTACTACGGATGCCATCGGATTGAGTTTGAAAAGGACACGCCGAACGCCGTGTGCGGGCCCCGGGAACTCGCGTTTTATCCGGGCGTGTGCAAGGGAACGGTATACCCTGGGTTTGCGTATAATAGTGAGGCCGGGGCTCGCGCCGTGGAGATCAGGCCTGCGTGGGATCGGTTGACCGACAGGAGTTCGCCAACTCCGCTCAACTCGACCGGGTCGGCGACGAGTCCGGATCAGCAGCAGCAGGAGCAATATCGGCCGAGGCAGTTTCGGGTCTATTACAACGGCGGCGGGTATTTCATGCACGCCAGCCAACTAGTACCGGCTGCACTAGGCTCTCCCGTGGTACAAGTCCTAGCGACCTACGCGGTCGACCCCCAGGACCATACGGGCGACTGGGACGGCGCCGCCGCGGTGAGCTGCGAGGTTGGCCGCGGCCGCGCGGTGCTCACGGGCATTCATCCGGAATACACGCCGACCAAACTGAATCCCCGGGACTACCACTCCCCAGACAACGCCGACCTGGTCGCTCGTCTCGAACACGATGACGGCGCCCGGCAGCTGTTTTGGAAGTCTCTCCTGGCACACCTTGGTCTCCGTGTCAGCGCCCGCCCCATGAACGTACCTGCCCTCACACCCATTTTGCTTACCGCGTCACCGTGGGTGTGGCCGGAGGGGTCGACACCGTCCAGTGCGGCCGAGGCGGCGTTATGTAGTCGCCAACACCCGTTTGATTGTCTGCGTAGGGAAGCCTTGGCGGCGACGGCGCTGGACACTGGGGATGGCGACCGGATTATGCACGACCAAGACGCTGCGTTTTACGTGACGGACTTCTCGCCCACATTGTTTGCCCTGTTGAGTCCACGCGACGGGCCGGTCTCACCTTCCGTCATCCCTGACGCTAAGGCGGAGAACAAAGGGTCATCAACTTCACCGCAGCCATCTTCGCCCTCGAGCGTTCCGCTCGACCAGATTCTGCAGCGCTTATCCGTCGAGGGTGGCCGGACGGCAGCCTCCCAAGCCCGCACCCTCCTTCCGGAAGGTACCTTCCCACTGATGCTCTGCCCAGGATTACCCCCGCCACCCGGCCAGTTCACTCCACGGTTCGACCTTCGTCGCGCTCACCTCTACCTCAAAGAACTGGGCGCCCGTCATATGGGCCAGTACCTCTTGTATGCCGAAACTACCACGTCCACCCAGACCGTACTGGATGCTAACCCAAGGCTGAGTGCCCTGCTTCCATCCGGCTTGGCCTTCGTGGCTACCCAGCAGGTCCGGGGCCGTGGGCGCGGTAAAAACCCTTGGATATCGCCCGCCGGGTGTCTCCAGTTCTCACTCGTGTTGCGTTACCCCAACCTCCCACCCCGTGAATTGGTGACGGGGGTTTCGGGTACTGGGGCCGGACCCTCGCCTGTGCTCCTTCAATACTTGTTTGGCCTGGCCGTCGTTGAGGCGGTGCGTAGCTGCCCTGGCTACGAAGCCATCCCGCTGCGGCTCAAATGGCCCAACGACGTCTACGCCGAGGTGTCAAGCCATACAGCCGCCGAGCCGAGTACCAGCACGATATCCGATCCCAATTATCACGATGCGAATGAGACTCTCCCCCAGCTCCGCCGTCTCAAGGTAGGCGGTATCCTAGTCAACTCACACTTCACCTGCAACCAGCACACCCTCGTCATCGGTGCCGGTGTAAACTGTCAGAACAGCCTCCCGACCACCTCGATCAACGAGCTCATCCGTGAGTATAACCGCCAGCACAAAACGCAGCTTGCCGTCTGGAGTGAGGAACTGCTCTTGGCACGGATCTTGGCCCAGTTCGAGCTGTTTTATTTCCGGTTTACTACTGGATATAACCGGCCCGCTAACCCCGTCGAGGCCGTGCTAGCCACCACCCCCACTCGAGGCGGCAGCGGTGATCGGATGCCCATCCTGAGCCTCGCCGAACGCCCGCTAGTCAACCCGCGGTCGCTCTGCCAACCACCCGGACCCGGCCCCAAGGGCATCGCCCCATTCCTGCCGCTGTACTATGAGCGGTGGCTGCATACGGGCCAGCAGGTCACGCTCGCCGACCACCACCATGCTCGTGTCCGGATCAATGGCATCACCCCGGATTACGGCTACCTCACCACCACCGCCGTAGATGATGCCCAGACCGTGTATACACTACAGCCCGGTGGGAACAGTTTTGATATGATGGCCGGGCTCATTAGCATGAAAAGTGCCTAGGAGGCGAAAGGCGGGAGGCCTGTCCGAATTTGGTGGTCCAGATGTATTGGTGGCGGGTAAATGGTACGGATACGCCTTTGGTTTCAATATAGTTTCAGTACGCATTGTAGATACACGCTGTGACGCTAGACCACCCGATTCGACGGGAGGGGCAAGACTTAGCTCCAGTAAAGCTGTTGGTGACTTGTGTGGTGAGTGTCAACTCAATAAGTAAAACAAAAACGTGTTTAAGCTTTTAACTGGGGACGCGGCTTGTAATTTGGGTGGCAGTGTCTGGGACGGAAAAGCAGCCGGTTGGCCTCACTTGGGATACGGATCAGGAGGTGAAGTTTTAGACCACGACAGCGACAGTTCAAACTTCCCTGTGGCTTGGCCTGAGCCTGGGTCTTGGGATCAGGTCTGCATTGTACATAGTAGGCCATGGGCACGGTGAAGCCAGGTGACCTAGTGCTTAGGTATAATTGATCGTGTTTGATAACATAATAAATTAGCACAGCTTTGGGTTTGGCATGGCTCCGGTGAGCCCGGGATGGGGAAGGGTCACCTACAGGGCACCACTTTCCCTGACATGGGCCAGCAGGTGGATAATATAAATCCAGGCAAGTCTCGCCACCCAGGGCAAAGGAGTTCGGGAGCTAGTTGGTGGCTCACCTCAACCTTCCCTCAGATACTAGACGCCTAAGTGTACTCATCTGTAGCACTGGTCTCGCTGGTGGGACAGTGGGAGGCCCAGTGATCAATGTAGTTGTGTAGCCCCAGCTCCCTGCGCAGAGACTTGTACGTGGTAGTCTGAGAATCGCAGGTAGCATGGGGTTGGTAGTTCAGCGGTTAATTTTGGAGCCTTTTATTGGTCTCATGATGATGTCCCTGCTAAGTCAGGCAATGCTGTTTGGACGGGTAGCTAGGCCGAGGCCCATTGTCAATAGAGAAGTGCCCGGTACAACGTTGGGCTAATTGTTGGTTCACAGGGTGCAGGGAGGGGCAACTAGCCCCAGCATGACCCCCCAGTTCAGATGATATAAATCCTGCTTTGCATCACTTTCACCTAAATTTGAAGAAGGGGACCCACACTCATTGCGGTTGGCAATCTATGGGCTGAATGGGGGATAGGACTTCAGAAGTCAACACGTTGGAACAGTAAATAGATACACAGTGCCATGAGTAATGGTTCAGTTATGCATTGGTGATTTCAATTCAATTGCTGACCTACAACTACTCTTGTCCTCATCTACAGCACTAACATCTGCGACCTCCAACTTCACAGAGCTCTGATTAAGTCGTCGTCTCTACCACCCATACTAAATATATTGATCTCTCCACTGCCGATCGGGTATTATTCTATTCCAATTCCAATGATAGCCACCCTACCTCAGAATACTGGGTGGTCAGCGATGCTCCAGTGGACTCTGATACGTCACATCCGCCTGGCTGGCAGCTGTAGCTGAGCTCCTCAAAGTATCCTTCCTTTGGTCGGAGAAACTCTGATTAGAAACATTGTTACCGCACCAGCTTTCCTAGGCGTCTACCTCGACTATTGTGACCATTGCGCTTAACCTGCAAATGCAACCAAGTTAGCCATCACGACAACAACTGCGATCACAGAAAAAATGCGTCCTGTTGTTGATCAAGGGGTAGTCTTGGCTGTCATTACCATTAAGCAACGATTACATCCCCCAAAATGGAGGCCGATCACCTATATTACTCATCACACTCGCCTTCACCAGCCTGGAAACAATGCCACGCCAATTGTGTATATCCATGACGCAAAATGCCTTACAAAGACTACCACTGCAGTGCCCCACGGAGTATCACTAGCTCAGCATCAAACTTAGCACTCAGAATAACAAGATCTGGGGCGCTATTCCACCCGTAAGATGTCACTTACTGGTCTGATCTCATGATGGGAAAATATAGCACCAAACTCGACATGCCTAAGCAGGTATCCTCAAGACCCCTACTCCTCCACACGCTAACTCCTGCCGCCACCATCATCATTCCTAGATTCTTTTGAAATCTAAGTGGGAGGGGGAACAACAGCATTTACCCCTGTCCAGAAGGAAGCATTCGCGTAGTAATGGGCGGCCCTGTCGTGATCAGAACGCTAAATAAGGTACAGGCCGATCATATAGATAATTTAGAGCCAGAGCTGACCCGAGAGATGCACCATTTCGACTCGTGTTTCCAATATTTGTTTCTACTTGTAATACGTTGGTATAAACTGATATGAGTGGCAATGTGTTGACCATGTTCCCATTGGGCTTGCCTTTCGGGCAGTGGCCTTCGATCATGGCAGATGAGACTGCTCGGCCCGGCCGTGGTGCCACAACTTATGGTTTAAGTGAGCAGATGCTATTGATATCTAGACTAAGGTCGATTGTTAGGCAGCCCGATGGCAGTGGGCCATGACAAAGTGGCACGGGCTTTCTCAACCGAACTAGGCTTTAGCGATTGGAAAGTATAGTCCATTTGAAGAGTAAGTTGGCAGGTAGTGGTTATAAAACGATTGGTCAGCTTAGGTAGTGTCCAAGGGAAAGGCAATTTTCACAACCAACAGAGAGATGCAAGTGGTTTATTGATGAAGGGCACAGAAGGTGGAACGATTATATAATGACATAAAGTATAGACTAATAACGGTTGCGGGCGACTATTCATGGTAGCTGACCAGCAGCACCTGGTACTCGAACTCGGCCTCGGCCAGCTTGTCCTCTAGCTGATAGATGCCGCTCAGTGCGGCCTCCTCCATACGGGAGTAGTACTCCCGGGTAAGGTAGTCCGCCCCATCGTACGCGGGGCGGTAGGAGTAGGCCCGATCAGGGCTTCCCCCAAGCTGGAGCCAGAACATCTCCCTCTCCAGCTTGCGATGTTCCTGGCTTTTGACCCGAAGGTCGATCTTGGCCCCGGTCACCCGGCGCTTGGCCGCCGCAAGGTCTTGCAGGGTGACTCCCTGC
>JANBPT010000836.1:0-21363 GCA_027575765.1 Tieghemiomyces parasiticus
AGCGATTGAAATTGCTGTGCAACCCCAGGTCCCTGCACAGGACATTGCAACTGGTACTAGGGGAAGTGCGGCAGGCATGGGCTAGTTGGTCAGTAGTCAATCAAGGGTTTTTCCCCAGCCATCTCAGAGTCATGTCCCCATAACGTCCTCCAATGTCATCTGATGGGCAGCCAGGACGAGGGTCGTCTGGAAAGGAGTGGTGACCTGTGCGAAAGCAAGTCAGCCACCTGTAGATGGTGGAGTAGCTAGAGGCAGCCGGGCCCAGCTTGGAAGGCAAAGCAGTTAGAATACTATCTGCCTTGCGGTTCTCCAGATAGTAATTGTAGGTAAGGACTCGTACGTCACGCCTGGTTAATTTGGGTGGAGTGGGGGAGGGGCTTTTAAAAGACATGATGAATAGTTAGAAAAAAGCAAGATGTGAAGTCAGAAATGGTTCAATCCTGGAATGGTTTATACCAATCGACTCGGCGTCGTTGGTTCTCCTAGGTTTTATCTGAAGCACTGCGGCCTGATACCTCCAGTTTAACATTGTTTGCCGATTATGTGTCACCCATAACTAATACTCTTTATTTTGTAAGAATACTCCTACCATACTATCAATAATGGCTAGCTAACCGCCCCCAAACTGTAGAGCTCTTTTCGGGTCTGGTTTTATAAAGGTTCTTGGCCACTTGCTCTATTATGTAGTAGGCTCATTTAAGGTTGGATACCACTTCCGATTTTCTGGATGGCACCTGGAAAGGGTAGCCTTGTTTGATCCATGGCCGAGGCTTCCGTCCATAACCTGTTGAAATTAGCATGGACTAAGCCCCCATACTATTCCAGACATTCCTATTACTTCTTTTGTACGAGGTTCTATATGCCTTGGTCCTATTCTGAGACTTTATGCCATAGTTAAAGCTACCTAGAGGATACTAAAGTCTAATTATCTGAAGTACTTACTAAAAGCGGAACATGTTAGGGGGGTTTTGTGATTGAAGTGATAGATGTCGTTTGTTGAGTAATGATCGCGCAGGGTCTATTATACTTGAAGGATGTCCTGCATTATTCGTAGAGGCTACCACTGGGTTAGGAGGGCACCTAAGGACGACGGTGCGTGGTGAGACTAGCGCCAAGGCGAATATGAAGACGGCTGTAAGGCTGTCGGATCAATAAAGGGAGTATATGGGTGGAAGGTAAGCCCTAAAAGGATAGAGGTAGAGGCGCTTGTTGAAAAGGAGCGAAGTACAACAGATTAGAGGAGGTTGGCGCCGCTGTAAAAGGATAGCGGGTGTATGAAATAATGGAAGATAGGTAGAAAAAGGTCGAAGTTTCGCAACTGCTCGGATCGGTAGTTTTGGGCGTGGCACTCTTGTTAGTTGTTGTCCCCTGTTCTATGTTGACGTGCGCCACACGCCATTTCTCGTTGGGCCCGATCCTTGTGTAAGGCCCTAGCCGCTTTTATTGTCACCTTGGGGCCCTATTCTAGCTACGCTGAGCACCATAGAAACCGCCAAAGCGCTCAATATCACGTCAAGTAATCTTTCTATACAGAGCACACTGCTTTGTCTGTTACGGAAACAGTGTACTACCTGACTTCACTGAATGTCACCGAATACGCTGGATGGTCATCAGGGTTTTTACAAGCTTCCTGAACTCGACGCAAGTTGGGTTGTCCATTAGCCTAGGGTGTGCACGGCAAACCCAGGTGTGGAGGATTTCTACCGTGCCACTGGGCAGGGCAGGGACGTGTAGCGGCAGTCGACTGGAACACAGAGTTCATAGCGATCGGCTCTGTTCGTGTCGGAAACGATTACCATTGAAGTTTGACCTGACTGAGGCATCTGCGTTCCCAAACCATCCTAAAGAACTTCCACAACCTGGCATGTAGTCGTAAATTTCGTGAGCCTCGGTCATACCTTCGACTTCATTACAGCCGTCTTTTAGATTCTCCGACCCGACCTCGCCTCGCTTTCACTTCATTTTACCATTGGCGATCTACCTCTACCACTGCATTCCTCCCCCTCCCCTCCCTTAACTGGCTAACCGGCCATGCAGAGCAGCCTTCCGTTGACAACCCTGGGCCCGTTACCTGGCTTGGGCCGGCGCTCTGCCACATCTCAGCTGGACAGTTTCGGCGTGACCAAGACCGTAGGGGCACGCACGTCGGACGCGGCCTTCAAACGACTTCTTGAGCTTGAAGCGGCCTGTCGGTCGGCCAAACTAGGCGCCCAAGTGCGGGCCGTTCTCGAATTCGAGCGCCTCTTCCGGCAGTGCCCTTTCCCGCTCGTAGTCAACACAGGGTTCCTTAAGCTCACCGAACTATTCCGTTCGAGTCCCAACGGGCTACGCTACTTTTTGCTCCAGACCTTCTTCCGCCTTCGGCCCTACCTGGACCGCGTGCTCAGCGACAGCGAACTGGCTCGTCGGGTGCTGGCGGTGTTAGGTATGACGGATCCACTGGCCCGAATTTTGGCGCTGCGTACCTTGGGTTGCTTGGCACCACGGTTGCGCAACCGGTTGGATGTACAGCACGCGGTCCTGCGGCGCATGTCGTCCACCCACCCGATCGAGGCCGCGGCAGCCATTCATGCCGCCGACCAACTCTGTCAATACTCCCCAACATTCCCCAAGACCCTGTGGCTGACCCTGGTGCATTTGATCAACGATCAGCGTACGCCCGATGTAGCCAAGTGCCGTCTCATATATATCCTGCGACATATGCACAGCGACCCCGTCCTGGCCGAACCGGCCCGGAAGCTCTGCGGTCGGTGGTTGAATCGGCCGACCCACTCCGAACTGGCCCTCTACGTGCTCAAGACCGCTGTGCACCTGGCTGCCCATACCCTCGTCGACGTGGATGAACTGGTCGACAGATTGTTTGGGTATCTCCACCCAGCTGCCATCCAGACCGTTCCACCGCTCTGGCGCCGCGAGGCTCTGGTGTGTCTGATCCAGCTTATCCCACGGGCCACTCGCCATCCAGTCAGGCACCTTTGGTGGCTCGGGGAGAGTATACGTACCGTACGCGCTGATCCGCAGTCCGTCAGACTTGCTTTCCGCGCCCTCGACAAATGGCTGGGCCGCCCGGACCTTCCCGCTCTGACGCCCAGCGAAATTCCGCGCTGGTGGACCCTGATTGATCATTGCGAAGCCTGGGTGGTGGTGCCTTCCTCTGTCCTCCCCACCGACGCTGGTGAGGGTGGCGCGGTGAGCAAGTTGCCTGACCATGCATCTCCCCTCCGGGCCGCTGCCACATTGGTGACCTTGTATCGCACCACACCCGTCATAGCCCCGGCCCCCGTTCCCGTCGACCGGGCGGCCCGCACGCTACGGAGACTTGCCACCCTCCTTGTCGAACTTTTACGTGCCGAGCACACTGCGGCCAGACGCCGAGCAATTCGCGAAGCCTTTGGTCACCTTGACCGGCTGGGTGAGCTCACCACACCTGACGTACGGGCCGCCGTCGTCAGTGACCTGATCGGGGCCTACGAACGTGTGCCGACCGGTGTGCGGCTGGAATTTGACGCCAAGGTGTTCCGCCTGGCCCGGCACCTCGAAACCCTCCCGGCGTACGCGACGGCTGCCGACCTTTGGCTTGCCCGGAACAGTGCACAGGTACCCGCAGCCCACCGTCTGCAGGTGGCGGCCCACGTCCTACTCGCGGAGCATTCGGCCGCGACGCACCAATGTGCTGACGAAGACGACAACCGTGAGCGAGTATGCCACCTGGCCTTCCGGGCCCTACTTGACAGCATGCCCCGTGACGGCGATGTGTATTTGGTTGCCTACCGCTCCCTCCGCGTCTTGGCGCAGGCCGGCTACTGGCGACCCGTAGACGATCTCCTAGACCTGCTCAACACGGCCCAAGTTGAATCGCCCGCGGTGGCACTCTGGCGTACGGCGCTCGGTCATGTACAGGGCGCCGAGACCCTTTTGCTACCAGACACTGCGGCTTCCCCCAGTTCCTCCGCCCGGACCCCGGTGTCCACCACCTTACTCACCTATCACGCTGAAATCTCGCGCGCCCTCGCCGTCCTACACGCCATGGAGAGTCTGGGGCATCCACGCCGGTTCCAGATCTGGTTTCTCGAGTGCCACCGCGACCTCCGTGAGCTTTGCCGGCGTGCCCTCTTCCACCTACAGGTTCCCGCGGACGTGGGGGCCACCACCGCTGTAATGGTCGATACGTACGCACTGGGAGTCGTGACGGAGGATTTGTATCGGCTCATTCATCGCTTAGTGTGTCTCCGGCGTGGATTCCCGGCCCTGGACGCGACGGCCCACCAGGCGCTGGCTACGTATCACTTAGTAGCCACTATGCTAGTATACCAGCTGTGTCACCGGGCCCGGTCGGAGTGTGACTACAACAAGGACAGCCCACGAATTGAGACCGTTGCTGATCCGGCCGTTGTGGCTTATTACCGTAGCATTCTCGATGCTGAACCTCGTGCGGAAATTAATACGGTTGCCAATTCCACGGGGGGAGACTCTATGGAGGTCGATGGGGACGGGGACCCGGATCTGGACGCGGCAGTATCCGAATTACCGGCGGACCCGGAATCACCACTACGCCACTCACAGCGTGGCTCCGCTGATCGGTTGGCCTATAAGCTGGCCCGACTGCTACCGTTCGATCTTCAAGCCGAAACGCCCCCGAGTGATGCGGTTCTGTGCGAGGCCTTGGAGCTGGTGGGTACCTCATCCCTCCAGCTGCCCCCGTACTGGTTCAATAGTCCACAACTGTTTGACCTTGAGGTAAATATGCTATCCCATTAGCTTTGTACATGCGCGCTTAACCCTATGGCCTCCCTCGGCCGAAATACTGCACTCGTATAGCAGCACAAGAACCTACCCACTTACTAACCTTACCGTCCCTGTGGCACTTCCTTCCATCACTACTGCCAACCCTGTTGACCCACCTTTTTTTTACGTGATGTAGTTGAGCGCCGACGCCAAGACCACTGTGCACGGCGCTCCCTTGATGGCGCAGCGCGACCAGCTCTATACGGTCAAGCTCGAAGGCTTCCTGCAGTCAACAGACGGGGTTGCCCAGCCCACCCCGGGCCCGGTGACGCAGTTCACGGCCATCGAGATCCTCAGCGTCGTCAGTGTCCAGCCAACGTTGGACATGACCGATCTCGACCTCATGGCAAACCTGTACCAGCATTTTTTAGGCGCCGAACAAGTCCCACCCATTCCAGGTGCGATCAGTTCACCGGCTCTGCACCGGTTTGCCGTCCACCAGGGTGCGTTCCGCGGGGAACTCCTCATCACCCTGCCGATGCACCTTCCCACTGACGCCAACCGGGTGGTCCACGTTCATGTCTGCTGTGCGCTTACCAATGAAGCTGCCTGCCGGCCGTACCTCACCAATACGGCGCTGACCCTGCCCATCCAGATCGAGCCGCCGACCTCGATAGCTCTTTAGCCGCTCGGGCACTTTGGAAGAGGGAAGGATACATGCCGGCCACCGCCACAGCTAATGAAGCACACCAGTTGGTTGGGATATCTGTGCCAGACAAGTGGTATCGCATCTATAAATACACCTTGGCTGCAATGCTCAATATGAATCTATGTTAGGGTATATTGATTTTTAAATATCATAGTACAGTGTTGGATTGGTTACCAACGTAGGAGCCTGTTGACAGAAGTAGTGTTGCGGGGAAGGATACGAAGAAGGATTAACAACCGAAAAATAAAGCAGGAAGGTCCATATACAAGGGGAAAGAGAAGAAACATAATTCATAAGGGGGGAAGGGTATGGCATGGACAACTGAAGTCAAGCCCCTTCACCATTCAACCGAGCAGACAGAGTGGACTGCGGCTGAAGCCCAAAGGGCGGTGAAATACAAAGACATCAGGGATAGTGGAGGGAAGGAGGACAAAAGCCGGTTTACTCCTCAGTCTTAATCTTCCCGCCGAGATCCACCATACCAGAGCCAACCTTGTTGGTGACATCCTTAGTGGCCGCTGAAATACCCTCCTTGACTTGCTCGGTCTTTTCCGAGACGGCCGCTACGGCCTTCTTGCCTTGTTCAGTCGCGACATCGGCAGTCTTAGTGGCGACATCACGGACGCCAACGAACGGCAGTTTGATCAAGTTGCCGGCGGCCTGCATAGCATTCTTTAAGGAGCTATAGAGTAGGTATGCCGCACCGCCGCCAGAAGCCATGGCCTCGCTTGTGTGGCTGGCGATCTCCCCAGCAACGTCGCCCGTCGTAGAGCGGGTATTCTCCTTTTCGACACTGACGGCACCCTCAGGTGTCGGATGGGCCTGGACGCTTAGGGTGGCGAGGGCCACGACGGCGAGGACGATAAAGGTGGAGCGGAGCTGCATGGTGGATACGAGTGAAGGGAGGGAAGGGGAGAGGGGAGAAATAGGGAACCGGAAGAACCGCAGGCAGTTGGCTGAAGACTCGACAGAAGTAGAGTTAGGCGGATATCTAAGCACTTTAGGCCTTGTGGAAGAAGAGGCGTGAAAGATGGTGAAAAAATATTCGAGCAGTGGAGTACTGGTGGGGGTCTGGAGAGCAAAGAGGCAGGGGGAGAGAGAGAGAAGATGGCTGGGATGTGAGTTGACGGTGGAGGGGCGAAACTTCCGGGTTTATGTATTGCCTGGGGAACGCTGGCCACTCCACCAAGCCGGGCAGGGTTCGGTGGCGAAGATGGCAGCTGCGGGTGGGTTTGAAGGGACAATAACACCAGTGCATCGCTAGCGTGTTGCTGCGGGGCGAAGAAGAGGAAGGCCGTGGTGGCCGGGTAACCGCGTAGCTGAGGGGTGGAAGGCGCCGAAAGGATAAGCGAGAGAGGGTGTGTGGGTGAGTGAGTGAGTCACAGTAACCCCGGCAACCTAGAATTCGGGATCCATCCGGGCTCCGCTTTTCGATAGGTGTTAGGCGTGCACATAGCGGGCCCTTGTCGGCCCGATCCCCCCCTCCAATTATCCATTTTCTTCGTTTTCAAGCGCAGTCCCTGCGAGCTCCTCTGCTTGACTTTGGCGTCGCTGAAATGGGCAGGGAGGACCCCGTCCACGAGAACAGACCGGTGGAAACGGCGAATAGACGAGGTAGGGAACCCGACGGTTACCCGACTTCGCTGGACAAACGAATGGGCGGTCTTCGCGGTATACCTGCCCCTCATCGTCTCACCCTCTCCCTTGCCTGTACGGCCTCCTAGGAACCTTGGCCGCCTCTCCCTATGACCCTCGCTGCGGATACGGCCTACAAGATGAGACACCCCCTTCTCCCCTTCAACCGCCCGTTTATTTTTTCAGTGCCCTTCGGAAACAACCGCATTGATGCATGAGTATGTCCACGTTCTTCTCTATGCCGTATCATACTCGAAAGACATGGATAGAAACCCAGCTTGAATTTTGGTACCGGCCTGTTCCATACAACTGGCGTTGGTTACAACACAGGAATATTATTGGCAGGCAGCATATGGCTAAAAAAGGTAAATAAGGGCAGACCGCGCAATGGGGAAAGAGTAGCAGTTTTGAGCAGTGGAAGGGGAGACGAAAAAATCAAGGAGGGACGATAAACGGTTGACCGAATTCCAGGTGAGCTTGGGACCCGTTGCCCTTATCGGATAAAGCATCTCTTTTAACGCCCATGCTGTGGGTGCGGTGGTTTCGGTGTCCGTCTTTCACAGCCGCATCAGTGACTAGGACAGCGCGATTAGTCCGTTTGTTTCACCTACCAAATGCGGTCTACTCGAACAGCACAGTTCCAATTCTACCGTCGTCTGTACTCTTTTGGATAGTTTATTTTTAATATATATATATATACCTGGGGTCTAAAGACCAAAGAAGAGTGTAAAGTCTAGAATTACAGGAACTCTAAAGCAACATTGGAAGGGACCGAGGCACCTGGTCCAAGGGTGTGGGTGGAACGGAAGCTAACGGGTAGAAGGAAGCCAAAGCTAGCATACCGGGTAACATCTATACCGAGTGAGGGAGGGTGGGCAGAGGGAAAGATATCCCAATGACGAGTTGACACATTTGGTCTCACCATTTATCGTCATGGTTTCATCAGTAGAATTGACGCTGTCGGCCTTAATCTATTATTGAGTTTCCAGACAACCACGTTTAACACGTCGGCAGCCCCATTTTAGACCTTACACACACACCATCCACCGGTTCCAACAATTGGGCCTGATAGTGGATGGTCTGTAGCCGTTAACTCATGTTAAACAGTGCTGGCCAATGATGATAAACCATATGCGAAGGACCCTGCAGCAGTATCAACTATTGAGATAAAATACCCCATTGGAAACTCGGGGGTTTATCAGCGTGTTGGCCGCTCAACCATTGACCACGAAATAGTATGAAATACGAGGAACCCAAGGCGCAATCGGCGGAAATGGTGGTATGGTTGTATGGCTGTATGGTGAACGGCAACCAAACGACGCACTATTCGCGATAAAGATCTAGAGGGAAGTGGAACTCGTAAAGCCCTTAGACTGTGATTGGTCGATGCCTTTATTTTAAGGCGTAGTAAACCAGAAGAAATAACACATACCAACACAATACAGGGAGGTGTTTAGGTGGGGCTGTGACGAAGGCGGAAAAGGTTATGTCGTATATCGGTGCCTCCGCTCTCGTGCCGTACTCGCCGCGGTCTGGGACCCCTGGGCGGCTATGGCAAAGGAACACAAACTAAAAGGGGGCAGGGGAAATCTCGACCATTGCGAGTGGCTGGTTGGTAGCCGACACCCCGTAGCAGTACAACGACAAGGGCATTCGATTGGGCTGTAAAGTAAATAGAAGGGCCTTGGGCCACTGGTCAGCTTGACCTTCTGCTTTAACTGCCGTCACCCTCCCTTTCCCACCTTCCTTCCTTACCCACCGGTTACTGTGCTGCTTTGTTCAATTATCGTTGCTACGACAAGGTCAGCATCGATTGGGTCGTTCGTGCGGCCCATACCCCCAGGCTTCCACGGGGGGAGGTTCGGAATTCTGTCTATACTGGGACCCTCCCTCCTTCTACGCTGCCCTCCCTCGCCCAATGGAAGCTAGCCAGAGCTTTCGGCGGATATGGACTACCTATTCTCCACCCACCCCACGCCAATTTCACTCCTCCTTCCCCTGGGCGGAAAGGGGGAGCTGGGGAGGAGAAGACATGCCGACGTGTGCCTTTAGGGAAAGTCTGGTCACCATATCCACCCGCTTCACCAAATCTAGCCGCCGGTAATCCAAGCGATGTGGCGTACTTGCTACAACGGTCAATTGGCTATCTCTTGGCTAGTTAAAGGTTAAATGGGCGGTGCTCAAAATGGGGCCATCGGTCCACCAACTCCTGCTCAAGCTTTGCATGTTAAAATTCTCAGTCGGCCTGAACTGACGGTCGTAACGTCGAGAATACAGCGGCAGGCCTTTATGCCACTGCCGTATTATCGAGAACAGTCGACAAAGGCCGTGGGCCATGCCAACCGTGCGCCAAGGTGGCGTGGCGTGGTATCCCCCAGAGCCAGCAATGCCTAGGATGAGCCTGATGTGGATTGACTTCCAAGTTGCATTGAATTCCGGACGCTAGACGGCGCCCCATTTCATTAATTTTAACACCTCCGGGCCCGTAGGCTTAAGGGCGACATTATCACTCGCAATGCCGTGGTCACCGTCGGCCTGTCCACGTACCCTTTATTTATCCCCTGGACCCGGCACCTGCCAAAAGTGCATCACTCATATCGTAGCTAGTCGGTACGGGAGGGTCACGCTAACTCTTTTTTTCTCCTACAAGGTCGGCCAGCAGCCCCGTAAGTCTCAAATGCTTACGGTATTGAGAAGGTCGCTTTGGAAAGTGAGCTACGATCGACACACGATGAAGGAGGTAGATTTGCCATGCAGGCTCGCTGACATGCACATGATAGTGGTGGTGAGGGTAACAGGCGTGTATTGGCAATCGCCCGCCTGATTAACTAGTCCATATGGCCCTTGGCCCTGGTGGCTGTGTCGTATACCCCGGTATGGATATGGGGTGGACAATTTCCAGAACGGAGAACGCTTCAGGTCCCTTGGGTGGATGGCGGGGAGTGTCCTAGTGCCCGAGCCGACAGCCGGATTTACTTTTGCTGGTGGGAACTGGGCAGATGGACAGGGCAGAGGCATTGTCACACTGCGTCCGCACCATTCCGTCTGGCCGGCTGTTGGTGGTCAGCCGCATACCGCTAGGGCGACCCAGAAAGGAAGATGATGAGGAAGCTTACACAAATTATGGGATGCCGAAAGGAAGCCACTCGCCAAACCGATCGTCTGGGGGCGGTCGGGATAATAAGCAACAGCAGTGTACCCTTCATTAACCATTCGCCTCGCCGGGCCCGCCCGGTCGCACGTGCAGGTCAGCGGAGGCGGGGAGCGTGACAGGGGGCGCGGTCTAAAACCAATCCAAATGCGGACAACCTTCACACGGCCTTGGTGGACCGGCTGACGTTGTGCAACCCGTCCCAATTAGGCAACCCCCTATTTAGGTATATACATAGAGAGGGAGGGAGGGTGGGTGGCTGTGGATGGGCTGTAATAAACGGGAGCATACACACCATTGGTTGGGGGCGGTACCTCCCCCCCCGCAGCTTCTCAGCGACGGTGGCGGGCGAGAGAAGGCGGAAGGACTTTCGGCGATGCCATCGTGCCTCGACAGCCGGTTGCGTCTAAAGACCGCGGCCCCGGCCGCCCGGCCCATAGCTTGGCGGCACCCCTATGGGGTTGATGGACGAGTTGCCAGGCAATCCGCCGCCTCTCTGCCTGAGCCTATCGAGCTAGGGCCCGGGGGCAGTTCTCTCTCCTATTGGCCCATCGCATGATCTCTTTGGGAATGACGTCGCCCTTCTCCTCTCCTCCCGGCATGCATGGCTTCCAATTCAGACCCGCCGTAACACCACCGTGCCAGTTGCCGAGGCACCTCCGTCATCATCACGGTCTGTGTGTATATGCGGCGTCCAGCTGGGTCGCGGGCGAGGTTACCTCACCATTTTCCTGTGTCCCTCTCCCACCTCCTGCCGGCTGCTCGATCCGAGGCTGTTACCGATGGGTGTGTACGGGAGGAGGGGTATCCTGTACTTGCCCCGACTGGCTGGTTTGAGGGTCCTCCCGCCACGCCACCAGCAGAAGCATAGGGCAGAGAGGGCTCCCCCGTACGAATGACCCCCTTGTCGCGCTACCACGACCGCGCCAGTCCCCCCGTCTGCATATAGCCAGAATGAGCAAATGCCCTCCAGCCCCTGTTTCCCGCTGCCAGTCAGATCTCGCTTTCCCACAGGTTTCAGCGGCCAGCCCCTCAGCCCAGCCAGCCTCTCCCATCCGGTCGTGTATAGTCTAGGATGCCTGTGGTTTATAAACCGAGGCAACGCCCACTCGGCCCCTGCCTACCCGCCCATCAGACCACCACACTCATTCACACGCCTTTGCCGCCGCAAACGCACCTTTCATTGTTTCTTTGCCATACGCTTCCTGGTCTATTTCCTCTACTTTCCCTCCCTCCAAACCGCCGGTCGACACCCGCTACCTCCATCCCACCCTCTATCGAGACGTCCCGCCCTGTCGCTGTAATTGTACCCTCACGCTATCTTCAGCGACTTGCCCCTCCCAACCTCCGCCCAAAACAGCCTGCCCCCCCCCTGGTCGTCACTTTCTACGGTGCGCCACGCCGGTCAGCGACCCCTTTGCCTCTTCCTTACGCAAACTTCATAATTTAATGCCCGTCATGTCCTCCGACCTCGATTGCCCTTCAACCACCGGCCGCCGTGGCCGGGAGACCGACCGCCCCGAACTGCTTGATAGCTCCGTAGTACCAATCGACATGGACCTCTTGGCCCGCAAGGTCTCCGCCCTGACCCCGCGAGATGGTGACGACCGCCCGGACCCCTTAGCCTCGGCCGTCGCCAACCGGCCCCGCGTCCACCGGGTCCGTTTCAGTACGCCGCCCAGCCACGAGTACTCGCATCGTGACGCCGATTCTGATGGCACTTGTGCTGACGGAGACGACACCACTATGCGCTCCCACTTGCCGCCCCCAACCCAGCAGCAGTCACCACCCCCGTGCAGTGACGTCATTCACTTGGATGACCAATTGGACGTGAAGGGCGAGGTGGTGTCGACCAACATTATGGTGGCGCTACTCGACCGGCCGCGCGAGATGCGGGATCTAGTGAACCAGAACGGGTCCCTCTTTGCGACAATACGCTCCGTGCTGCAGGGGTACGATTATAACACCCTAGGTACCCCGCTCTCCCCTAGTCCGTTTGCCGCCCTGCACCACGAGAACGCCATGGAAGGCATCACGACGACCCCAACCACTTCGGCGGTCGGCGACGCCTTTGAATCCTTCCAGCAGATCCTCTACGCCCCGAGGTCAGCCGTTCCTGATGTGGTCTGGATCAGTCAGCTCGGCCAATACCTCGCCCACGTGCCCGCCATTTGGTCCAAGTTTCAGGACATGGTGGGCTACGAGCCTTCCGTTTGGGAGACCCGCCAGGGCCCCACTACCAGCCACGTGTTTGGCGGTACCGCCTTCGGGCCTGATGGCGGTATGGATGCACCCCATCACGACTACGATGACCCTTACACATGCCGACACGACAGCGATGACGAGGAAGCCCTCAGCGACAGGTCCGACGACGAGGACCGCCCAAGCCGCGAAACCACCGACACCCAGGGCAAATACGCCACCTTCCCCGTCAACTGGTCCCCAGTGGACTCCCCCACTGGCCCCGCCCAGGCGGATAACGTTGATAAAAACGATGCCCCGATTGATCGACAGTATCGCGACCGCTGGACCGCCACCGCGCCACCACCAATCTTACAAATGCCCCCGAGCGGACCTGTCACCGCCGCCCATCGCCCGACCGCGACGACGGGTAAGTATCTGCGTCGGCCCAGTCTGCCCGGAACCCCACCCGATTCGGCCGAGCTATTTCCCGCACCCACCGTCATCAACACCAAACCTCGTGCGCGTCGAAATTCCCTGAACCTACCGATCGCCACCGGAGCCGCCGAGGACGGTGACCTGGCCGATGGTGCTAACTTTAAACCCCAGGAGACGCGGCTACCCTCGCCAACCAGTGGTGTTGAGCGCCGCATGTCGCCCGTGGGCGCCTTCTCCCCTGCCTCCGCCGGCCAGTCCCTGCCCTCTCCCTTGAGCGGGCCTCTAACGGCCGACCAACTGCCAACAGATACCCGACCGGACTCGGAATTTATTACCACTCGCGACGAAGATGAGGTGCCCGGTGATAATAACGGCGGTGACCAAGCCGCAAGAGGCGGTGGTGTTTCCAGGGCCGATTGCCGTCCCAGTCAGCAGCGGCACTGGCGTACACGCCAGGTATCGCATCAACGCTCTGCCATCGACGGGGGGACCGTTCCGACCGCGCTACTCATTCCGCTGGACGAACTGCGCGGCAACCCTGCCACCATGGCAGACCTCATGGAAGTGTACCAGCCCTTTTTTGAAGAGGTGTGTGAGCGTCTGGCCGCCCCATCGAGTCCCCGGTCGCTTCGTCCGCAGTCATCCTCGCCTTCCCGCCCCCACTCGAACCACCACCGCGAACAGCACAATCACCATGGCTATGATCATCTCTCCACGGGATTGGACGACACCAGTCGTAATAGCCGGAATACCAGCCGTCGGTCGTCCTTCTCCTTCTCGTCGCAGTCTTCATCGTCGTCCCTGGCGTCGCTCTCTTCGCCCAACGACCGCCAGCACCAACAACCACATCATATGCGCCCGAGTCACCACCATCGCCCGACCCACGAGCATGATTACCGCCACGAGCAAATGTGCGAACGGTCGGGCGACAACCGGTACCACCTGTTCTGCCAAGTTTTCACCACACCCACCGATACCGTCGGCAGTGAGGAGTGGTATAATACTGTCGCGGGAATGCTCCGGCCCTGGGCCGATTTGGCCGAGCAACTCGACAAGATTCTGGAGTGCGAAATTGAACGGCTACACCAGCCGGGACCGGCCTTCGCCTCAGCCCACCGCTTATCCATCTAGTCTGGGTTGCAGCCGCAGATTCTAACTAGCACCCCGTTCCCCCCTTCTACCCCTTCCTTTTTCTTTTTGGACCTGAACCATAATGATTGAAAAGGCAGGATTGTCAAATGACGTGACCTTGTCATCGCCGTACTTTTTTTATTATTATCCCACCCTCGTCTCTACCTGACCTGTGTACTTCTTTGTTTACCCGTTTGTATACTCCCTTTTTTATAACAACGCAGTGTTCAAAGTTATTTGAAAATAGATAAGGTTTGGGCCAATATAATGGTAATCAAGGGGAGTGAGTTCCGTGCGTTTTGGTATTTATACCGATTTTATTGTTCAACACAACCTAGCATATCGCCTACAGGTGCGATCGAACCCAATATTCAAGGAGGTGTCAGACTTGCATAAATCTCCCACCAGCATATTATAGTGTGAGGAGTGGCCGTGAAGAAGAGAAAAACGAGGGGATGGAAGGGGGGGATGCTAGACGACCTCTCCAGACGGCCGCCTCCACCACCACCGAGGCGCCTTGAGTCGACCGGTATTGAGCCAATGCTGGTAAGTCTTTCTTAGTTGTCGGTCACCCGTCGTCACCCTCATACCCCCTGCCAGCTGTGGCAGTTGGTTATCGTGTGGAAAATTATTACCACCGAGGGCGGTGGTGGGGACGGTAGTGTCCTCGCCCCCCCACGTATCAGGTAAATCGGCATACCGGCGATAAATTTGAAGGGTATCCTCAGACAGTCGGTCGCGGCCGACTGCAACGATATGGTCACCCCCACCAGTGGGATTGGCAGGCTGAAGGTGGTCAGCTGTCTTCGTCGCCCGTATGTACTCAAAGTAGGTATGGTAGTCCGGGTGCTGTGCCAAATGGTCATAAATCCCGTGTTCGGTGGAGGGATCCTTCGAGCCTACCCTAGCAGTGGTGGTAGTGGAAGTAGTGATAGCCTTCTCATTGGTGGCAGGGCGGAGACTGCTACGGCTCTGGATTTCGTCAACTAGGGCATAAAAGTCGGCCGTGTCCTGGAACTGGGCCACATAGCTGTATGATCGGCCGTAAAATAATAATAATTAGAAAAATAATAAACCCCCCGTAAAAATCGCATACATATTAAAAAAAACAAGGTTAGTCACTTCCTGATATGCAAGGACCTGTACCACGGTCTCTTAAGATGTTGGGATGGCAAACTAAGTAAGCAGTCCACGTGAGGGGTCTCATATGTTGGGGTATTATCACTCATAAATATTACTTACCGACGATACTCCTGCTCCTCAGCTGGGCTGACACTCGGCTTACACAGCAGCCGAACCTTATCCCGGCCCCTCCACGGATCTGTCGGTGGGTGTGACGAAAGCGTATGACCAACGGCAGCGGTGGACGGCTGCGACGAGCCGTCGGCCCGACGAAACTGGTCAAGCCAACCCGTCTCCTTTACATCACCATCCTCTTCGTTGGACCGGGGGGATAGGTACTGACTGCCGGTGAGCGTTGGTGACTCGTCGGGTCCGTCCATGGGCTGGTACAGCAGAGACAGCGGCGGGGCCGGTGACGCTTCAGCGGTCTTGGGATCGGCGGGTTCGCTTGATTTGTGTTCCGGAAAGGGGAGCCATTGCTGTGGCTGACGTTGGTGACGAGTTCTATAACGTGGTCATGTGTTGAGTGTGGCGGCGAGGACATGGGCAGGTTAGCGTCATCACACACCGAGTAAACACGTATCACAAAAAAAACACCCCTCCGCTACATAGTCGGGTTAAGTTTCACTTACTGGTTACCACCTTGCCAAGTCTCATCGTTACTGGCGAACGGGCTTACATCCTCACCACTGCTATAGTTGGACATGGAGAGGGGATAAAGACGCGCCATGAAGGGGAGAAAACAGCGAAAACAATGTCAATAGCAAAGGTCGGCTCAAGTTAATCGATGAGTACAGCGTGGATAGCTGAGGGTTGGCTTGGTCACTGGAGCCGACGAAAACCTAATAGGCCCGGCCACACAGCTGGATAGATCAAGCAAGGGATGAGAGGGGAGGATGGCGGAGGGGGGGGGAGCCGAGCGATTACACAGTCTTCACTCTTCCGGACGTTTCTTTTCTTCACACCTTTCCCACATTTACCTGGTAATCCGCCTGGGTACGGTATGGATATTGAACGCAAACAACTTCGCGAAGCTCGTGTATAGCCGGGGCCGGTAATACTCATTCCAGTAGCTCATGAGCAGATGTTCGTCCTCGCCATCCACATGGTGGTGCAAAGCCAACGGATGCAACGTCATGGGCCGCGGCACCGGTTCGGCCAACTCGTACGGACTCACTAATGCCTCCTCCGACCACCATCGTCGGTAACTCCGGGTGGGCCGTTTATACCGCGGATCCTTATGATGCAAATAGTAGTCTGTACTCAGCTCCCAGAGGGTCGGTTGGCCGGTGCGTGAAATAAAGTTGCCCAGGAACAGGTTGATGGCGTCCTGCTTTTCGGAATCCACAAAACTGTTGGAATAGAACCGCCGGAAGGTTTCAATCATGTCGCGGGACTGGCTGGTCCAATGGTTGATCTTTTGGTAGGACTCAATGGTGTTGACGAGTTGGGAGCCGCCGTACTGGAGCGCAATGGTATTGCCCATTTGGCGGTACATGTCATTCAGGAGGCGTACCGCGTCCGTGTCAAAGGCGACGAAAGGCTGGTGGATCACGCCGAGCGCGTAGAGCTGGTGACCCAGGGCACATTTACCAATGAGGTTCTGCGCCGTATTGGTACGGTCAAGGCAGTCGATACAGTTGGACCGCAGGATCCCCGTTTGGAGCCGGAACGGGCGGCGGTGGGCCTGGAGGGTGCCCAAAAGGTCGTCCGTTTCCGCGTCCGGATGATGAATACTGCGCCGCCGCCGCCGCCGCCGCCGCCAGACGTTGTCGGCTGGCTCGGCGCCACTGTGGAAAAACTGCGTGCGTTGGATCGCCTGCTCGCCAATCTCCTCCAAAACGTCAAAAACGCTCTCGTGGGGGTTCTTATCCGCTCGCGACATGTCCCAGGCGATGTACAATAGGCGATTATCCACTGGGAGGAACTGGTTGAGATAGTTGACCGCCTGGTGGAATTCAGTGCCCAATTTAGACTCGCGTTTGACGACTTCGCGGCGCTAAGGTGAATTAATAATAATAATACGGGATGTTTAACGCGGGCTTAAGGTTAGGGTGAGGGGAGGGAGTCGGGTAGATGTAGGCTTGGAACGGTGGTGGGATTGGTGGGAAACCTAGGGTGGGCCACCAGTACAAGGGACGCCCTCCAAGCCTTAAAAATCTTCCGCTCGAGTACGGGACTGCCTTTCTAAACTCCCTTCACTCGTTTGTACCCTACCTTGATGAGATTCAGGATGATAATGGGGGCGCCGTACCGACCAAACAGATGGTCAAAATGCAAGGCGGCGGCCGAAAAGTACGGGTCGACGGTATTGAGCTCGATCGGCGGCTTGGGGGTCAAATTCGATGTATCCTGGGACCAAAACAGCGGAATGGACCCGCGGTGCTGAACGAACGACGTGTAGGCCGGGTTACCAAACAACTGACCGGGACGGTGGAAGGAGGTGGTAGTCATTTCATGGACAATCTGCTCGGTCTCGACCTCGTTGGCCACGTAGCCTTCGTCATTGACTCCGCGTTTGAGAAACCGCGCGCCGGCAAAGAACCGTGAGCGGCGAGCAATGAGGGTGAGGTACACGTCGCGGCCAAAAACGTGCACGTTGGCCTGGTGCACAAACCCGTAAATGACGGGCAGGATCCAGTCTGAGTTACTGCGGAGGCTTTGGAAGCCGGTCTTGAGGAGGTAGCGGTTCCACACGAACATGTCGTTGTACACGAACCGAGGGGCTGGTGGCGGCTGACCCTGGTCCCAGTTACCGCCGGGACTACCCGGTGGGACAGTCGGCCGGTGGGTCATGTTATACTGCAAGGTATGGGTAAGGTCGTATGTATAACTAAAATAGAAATTCTTAGTCAGGTCGACGCTGTGGAATAGATTGAGGTAGCGGTTTTCGAGCGGTGACCGGACGCCATGGTCCTGAGCAGTGATGTTCAGCAGCATTGTACCGTCAATGTGGTAAATATAATGGCCGCCCAGGACAGCCACGGCGCTGCGCTGGGTAATGAGACAGATGTAGTAGGACCCGGTGAAGCGGATGAACCCCACAATGCCGTAGGCCGTGACCACTTGTTGCATCCCTCCCGTGGCCCGGTTCCCCTGGTCGACCATGGCCAGGAGGTCGGTAATCTCGGCTTTTGAGTAGACCACGTCATCCTCAACGAGCTGGAGGGACTGCGTCGTCGTCCGGTCAATCTTGAGTACCCGGAACCGTGTGTCACTGGGATTGGAACCAACAATGTAGTAGCGCTGGCCACGGGCAGTGGAGAAAAAGATGTATGGAAAAGGTAGGGTTAGAAAAGTGTATGAACGGGAGAGGCTCGTCGTGCGCCCAAACCCGTATGGGCGGAATGGGGAGAGGTAGGCCCGCATGGGTTTAGGGATAGCACCCGGACCACCGTCTACCAACCGGCTTGGCCTACTTACCGTCCGGGTCTCATACAGGGTGACTTTGTTGAGTACCAATCGACAGGGCCGGGTGGCCTCTATCGCGTCCTCGTCTTGGAGAGGCATGTTGAGCGGTCGCAAGTATGATGTAGCTGGGAATGCGTGAGGCGAATGACGGTCGTGGTTAGTATACTGTACAAGGGTATCGGGGTGGGATAGAGAGTGTCTCGAGAGGAGGAGGGGAGGTGATAAGGGTCCGGCCCTTCTGCACATGCGAACGGGCGTCGCGGGGAGGGTAGCAATGGAGAGTAGAAAAGGAGAGGCGAAGATGACTGTTGGGTAATGGTGGTCAAAGAATGACGTCCCGGTCGGCAAGCTGTACCACTACCCCTGCCGAAACCACCGCACTAACAGAGGCGGCGAGCGTGCCAGTGATAACATTGTAGGCAAATCGCATTATACTAAACCCCCCCCCACCCAGATGAAGTCCTCACAGCGACTAACCGAGTAGCGTAGTTCGGGTTGGCCGACAAGAGAGGCTGGTCTACAACAGCCTCAATTGGCACTGTGATTGAATACTAGAGCCCATGAACGGGTTCCATTATATTATAAATGAATGATCCTACCTAGGCTTCTAGGAATGTCGACAGCATGGTGTATACTATATTAGATAGCGTAATTTATTGAACTAGACGAGATGGGACACATTACCGCTGACCAGAAAAAATAATTAATCTGGGAGATCAAATAGGTGACTGCGGAGTGTGGTGGTTTGACATGGCTTAACACAATAGGCCTCACACATTCATAACATTGGACCTTTACATTGGTTATCTATATATCTAGATAGATATTGTGGTCAATGGATAAACCTTCCCCATCGGCGGCGGAATTCATCTTACATTATCACGCCTCAGTGCAACCCATGTCATGGCTTGATTCTGTAAAATAGTGGCTTACCTATTGTCAACTCCATTATCTAGACTTCATGCTTTATCCATATCCATTATCCTCCTTCTTTACCCAAATTCCCTATATCGTTTTCAAGCGACCTTCAATCTTCCTGAGCTTTGAACATACCTCCATCCCAGGCGCCGCCGCTTCTTATCCTTCTAGGATCCTCTTTTCTCTACCCTTGCTCTGGCGACTATCTAATCATCCTCCCATTCCTTCCGGCGCCCGGTCCTGCCACGACCTGTCGTCCTGGATTCCCTAGTCCAGGCCAAATAGTTACTATGAACGATGCCGGCCGTTGTTTAAGTATATAAGGCCTAATGGTCTCTATTTAATAAACGACAGTTATCATTCAGTCCATAATCTACACCCCAGTTTGAGCTTAACGCTTATTAACTGTTGATTAGTGAGTTTACGCTTACCACACAAGCCACCACCATTTTGCGGCTAACGCCTGCAAGGCATAGTGTAACGGATAAGTAGGGGCGTACTATAAGATTTAATTGCTTATTTATTTCAAGCACGGAGTTGACTACTTTAGTTGAGGGTCGTTGGAGTTTAAGTATGTGTTGCTGATCAACCTCATGACCCTTCATTGCCCGGGAATGTAGATTGGGTCGCCCGCCGGGTCGGTACCAAGTTCAGGTTCAGCAGGAATATTCACGTTAGGTTTGCGGATCGGTCGTGCGTCCTCCAAATGTACAGCCGCCTTCATGATTGACGTGGAATTCGGCTGTCCTTTCCTGCGGAGACAGCCGCCTCTTTCCGGTTACAATAGCAACGCCAATAACGTGTTAGATAGTTAACTAGAATCCCCTACACCGACACAGGAGAAGACTTTTCTGATAGACACCAAGGCCATGTCATAAAAAGAAATATAATTTGCATGAATATTTAGCCATCATATTTTGCATATATAAGATGCTGGTATTCGGCCCCAATTAAAACATACTAACGATCTTAATTCATTTATTTACTACAGAAAGCCTAACCGAAGATATGGACAGTGGTTGTTTGACTAGATCCCGTGATGTGGTTATCTTGTCCCTGATTTTTGACTGGGTGGTCCGGATTCTAGCCAAGTGCGTCGGAAGGTTTCACTCTTCACTGGGACAGACGGGATAGGGACATCGGATAGACAGGCTGTGGAAGGCAGCTATCACCCTATAGTTACAGGGTCCAATAGGTTGTCCCACTTCGTTAACAGAGGCGTTTTCGCACAACTCATAAGCTGAGGTCCTCATGATATGGCCGCAGGTATAACTGAGGTAGATCAGGTGGCGCATGGTAGGCAAATTAACGTGGGGCAATGGTGTAAATGAGGATAGTGAAAATTAGCAGAATGTCACTGGGGTCATTCTATGTAAGGTATACAGAGGTGTGCCGGTGGAAGTGATGTATACCACATAATCGTACATGGAAAAGATGACGCTTTATACTAGTTCAGTTCCTGGCTTGGCTAGGATGGTCCCAAGTATACTCATCCGAAGCCCGGTATTAATGAAATTTGATGTCGGTAGAAGGGTGTGGTATAGGCCACTACCATTTATCAGTGATTTATGCCCATCAATTAGAGCAGCGACTTGGATACGGCGGACGCTAGACTGAATTGCGTTACGTGTCCCCCCCCCTACGTGCTGATACATCAGACTGCTACCATCAGCCCTGGTGATAGGTGATCGGACACCCCCATGCCACTCCATTGATCAGTTACCTGGCGCTTGTAGACTCGACACCTTTTAAAACACGATACCCAAGGTGAAATCCTGTGAGCAGACAAGCTGCGGCCTGATTCAGGCCAGGCTTAACCCTCTAACCTGGCCAGTCAGCAACACTAGTGGTAGACTGGGATATCCGGTAGGCTGAAGTTCTGCATCGAGGATTTCCCATGGCGGATGAGATGTTTCCATAATGTACACAAAGGGGAGAGAGA
>JANBPT010000837.1:0-21361 GCA_027575765.1 Tieghemiomyces parasiticus
GCAATGTCCCCGCGTGTCCATGCACCCTCTCTCTCGCTCTTTCTGGCACCACCCACTTTGCCTAAGCTCTGGGACTCCGCGGCGAAGGGACTGTGCACTCTGTCTTGCAGAGATAGCCAGCTTGCTTCCACTTTGTCACCATTAGGCTATTATTGAGCCTCTCCACGTGCTGTTCATGTGAGGATGATGGATTGTACCGTACGGCTGCTATGCAATCGATGCTACTCCTCATCCCATTTCAATGGTTATCAGTGCGATCCCCCCAGCCTTAGAAGACTGGGCGCCATGGCATTTTGGCTTTGCCAAGGTTTACCAGTGGTGGCAAGGACGGTGCCTGGATGGTGTAGCATGAGCGGTGCATGACATACATACACCATCTCTGGTCCAATATGCAAAGCGTTTTCGTGCTCCCAGCCAACCTAATACAACTGAGGCTCACCCCAGGACGCCCCCTTGTGGGGACACTACCTTTACGGACCAACAGCAATCCATCGAATAAAGGGTCAGTCAGCCTTGCAGACTGTCCTTATTCTCCTATCTTTTCTCTTTTTTCGTTAGGGCACTCCCTCCCTCACCGCTTACCCCACGCCTGCACTCACCCTTTGCTGCGCACGGGCTCTCTATTTTTCATTTTCCTCCGTTTTTCTGGTTCCCCACATACCAGTGTGACCAGGCTAGGTGATCCTCCTTTATTATGTGCCGTGTTATATCCAGTAAATTGCCGTGCTGGTAATAATATCCAACAGCTTCCATCGTAGATTAGCGTGATCGTTTGGTAAAATAGTGTGGTGGATGGTCCAGCCCCCCCCCCCGGGTAAGTCACTGACACACCAACCGAATGAAAGCCATGCAGCGGCGGCGGAACCAACGGTGGACACTCGCCTCTGATGAGTCCTCCGACTAAGGCTCATGGTTCCGCCTAGTGCAAGAGCCGGTGGTTTAGCAGAACCACCGGTTAGGTATTATGTTTGGGAAATCGACTTCCCCTCACTCATTGGGCTTCTCCTTTTCTATATTCTGCGCACATTCCTCTCCACTTAACTGTATCTCGCTACCCGCACTTGCCTTGCTTTGTTTGTTTATTCTGTTTGGCATGCTCGCCAGCAACCCCCCTCGGTCTTTCTTCTAGTTGCTCCCCTACCCGGGACACACGCCCCGTCATAGCCTGACGCTACGGTAACTGCTAGCATGCATGCAGTAGGCGCCGCCTGGAAGCAGCCGCGTGGGTCGACCAATGGATTGGAACTTTAATGGTCTATAAAGTCTATTTGTGCCACCGCTGTTGTAACAGGTCGTTGACCGGTTTGTAGCACATGACTCTTGTGGCTCGGCAGATGTACGTCCCACCGGCGCCTCGCAGGTGGCCGACGAGGTTGGTTTTAGCGTCTCTACTGCCCTCGAAAAAGTAAACAATTTAAACCGTTCGGGGGGGGTGTATCGAGCACTACGTACCAGTGGTTACGGCAAGAGCGGCGGTTTCTAAGGTGGGGTGGGGCTAGACGGGCTGGCATCGTACACACCACAGTTACTGACTAGCCTCGCCCCTGCCCTACCGGAACTCCCTTCACGCGACATTCTGGCAGCCGCACCTATATCCAACCGACAAGCACGGCCCGAACAGCCGTAGGAAGGCCGTCGAAGAGCGTGGGACGACAGCCGGTCTATCTTCGAATACAGATCAAGCATGCCCCAAGCGACCCGCCATGAGAGGTCGCCCTGCGAACCACCCACGAGTCCGTCCTGCCTGTTAGGCCTCTATGCTGACGACCTCAGTTCAGCCCTTTTTTGGCTGCATTTACACACCACCCACGATGCCCCCCTGCTGGTATGCGTTGTCAGACCTCACCCCCGTCCTCCGCTGACCCGCATCCCCACCGCCTGGGCCTCTCATATACCCCAGCGGATAATCAGGCCCACTCGAAACATCCAGCTTTCCTTGCCCTCTCACACCACTACGGTCTCACCTTAAGCATTCTCTAGCTACGAGACGTTCCCCAGAGACCGTTCGCATTGGCCGACCCTTCTTTTTTTACCCCCCCCCTATTTCTCCCATTTCTAGCACACTCCTCCCTTTTCGTGTACTTGGCCGCCATTGCCCACGGTCTACCTCTCAAACGGCGCATTCATACCCCTTGTTAGACGCCATGGACGCCGTCGTTGCCGACATTGACAAGCTTGCCGAGAAGCAGCAGGCCAATGACCTGCTCGTCGAAAGCTTACTCGACCAGGTCGTTGCCCTCGTTGCTACCGCCCAGTCCCAGGTGCTAGCAGGTAAGTGATGCGTGCAACCCCCTCCAAACTGCCAATGCCATTGGATGACGACGGTCCCGCACGGCTGCCCAACGCTCCGTTAGCCAACATACCCTTATTCGCCACACTGCTTATGCCCCCCTACTGCCCGCAGAGTCAGGCAATGTTCCCCTGGAGCTTATCAAACTCGAGTCCAGCCTCAAGAAGCTGACATCCAAGGCTACCGAAAAGCACAAGGAGCTCTACGGCCACATGAGTAAGCACGGCAAGCTCATCGATAAGGTGAGAATTAGCCTGGCGTGCCCTTGGCCCCTCCCCAATGACGTCGAATTGCAACACCGGCTAAGGCCCCTGGCTAGTTCACCCTTAGCTCACCCAACCGACCATTTTCACCAACCCTTCTGTAACTGGCACAGGCCTTCAAGCTCAGTTTAAGCGACATCAAGGGCTCCCCGGAGTTTGAGAGCGAGGAGTCGCTAATCGTGACGGCCATCGCCCTCGACTTTATCCGCCAGGGCCAGTTCGATCTATGCAACTCTATCATGAAGGTAGGGCCCTTAAAGTTCCCCCCGCCCTTCACGACGCTACTGTCGGGGAGGGGGGGGGGGCGCCCAGTAACGCTGACCGACCAGTCGACCATGCCGTATTCCGTTTCTCCAGCGATATCTAACTAACAGGGCACCAATCTGCATTCACTCGGTTTGCTCTGCGTTTCTAGGAGGCCGGCCTGGAGGTGCCTGAGGATATCCAGATGGGATTCCAGGATATGTTCGCCATCTTGGCCGCCCTGCGGCAGCATGAGGTTAAGCCAGCCTTGACCTGGGCCGAAACCCACCGGGATGTCCTGGGAGCGGTGGGCGTCGACCTTGAGTTCAGCATCCACAAGATGCGCTTTATCCACCTACTCACCCACGGTCAGCCCTTCGAGGCGTTACAGTACGCCAAAAAGTATATCGCGCCGTTCAGCGCCCGAGACAAGTATTTTAGACGTAAGCAACACTTTTATCGATTGGCCCGGCTTACAGGGGCGGCCGTCGGGTAGATGGCCCGGCGCACCATCGATCGCCCCGATAGAACGGAGTCTAACCACCGGTTACCTTGGCGCATTTTATCACGCTGACCAACCCAGAGATCAAGAAGCTATCGTGTGCAGTGCTCTACACCAACGGCCTGGAGGGCTCGCCGTACGAGGATCTGCTTTCACCCAACCTGTGGACCCAACTTGAGCACTACTTTACGTCCAGTTTCTGCCGGACACTGGGTCTCGCAGACCGGAGTCCGCTATACCTCAGGCAAGTACAAGCTTCCTACCATGGGTTATGGGATGACGGAGGAGTAGAATGGCTGAGTGTCGCTACGCGCAACCACCTAACTGTACCCCACTCGTTTACTACTTGCCCCCCCCTCTCCCTTCAATCTTTCTCTTCGCCTTCCTCCCCCTCTTTCCCCAGTGCCACGGTGGGTGTCATGGCGTTGCCCGCCATCATCAAGCTATCCAACCTCATGAAGGAGCGGCGGACCGAGTGGAGTCAGCAAGACGAATTGCCGGTAAGCTACCACGCATCAGATTGCGGTGTCGTGAAGTTGGCCCTGTGGATACGCCTCCCACCGGATATATACCGAACGTCGGCTGATAACCCTATGCCCTCCACGTATACGCCCTGTCTTCACACATTGGCTTCGTTTCGCAGATTGAGGTGACGCTACCCGAAGACCTCCGCTTCCACTCCACGTTCATCTGCCCAGTGTCCAAGGAACGGACGACAGAAGACAACCCGCCCATGATGCTGCCCTGCGGCCACGTCATCTCCCGCGAGAGCCTGAGCCGGCTGTACAAGTCCATCCGCGGGGGTAATACCGACACCACGCGCTTCAAGTGCCCGTACTGCCCCGTGCACGCGACGGCTAAGGAGGCCGAACGGGTGTATTTCTGATTGAGCCCGGCATAGTTCCAGATGGGCGTAGCCCAGTACTGGGCCATTGACTGGCGGCTATTCACGCCCCCCTCCCCTCCTTTTACTTCCCCTGTACACCACGCGCTTTAATCCCCTCTCCCCATAGCTAGCTTCTAAATCACATTGTTGCCAAATCCACCCCTTTATTTCATTTTACGACCGGTTGTAGCGAGACCTTGTGTTCGGGGAGAACTTCTGAGCTCTGTCGTTCAAGACAGCCAGTACGGACAAAGGGTAGCCCGCGGGGAGTCGGGGGGGGTGGGCGTCGCATGGAACTTGTGTAGGTGAGTGACGCCCGCCAAAGGCTGGATGCTGCAATGTAGGGGGCTGGTGGCCTGAAGGCAATTAGTGTGATAGGCAGTCGTGTCTCGGCACCCACCGGCATTAGCCTAAACGTAGGTAGCCAATCAGCTCAGACGGAACCAACAACGTGCGGGCTTCGCCCATATCACCAGCTCGGCCTTCGTCCGGAAGGGCGCGTTCATGCCCGCGTGATGAGGCTATGTGGGAGTGGATGGAAGGTCGACGCACTGCGGCCCGAAGTACCAAGTATGACACGTCGTGTGATCGGGCCAGTGTGTGTGGGGGGGGGACGAGTCACACGTGTGCCTCATTTGTCGTCGGTTTAGGGGCTATAGCGGGTAGGCCGCAAGATCTTGGAGATCTCACTACTCCCCTCACCAAGCCAATTGTACGGAGCATCACAACTTGGGTGCAAAAGGAGGCCGTGGAGCTTGCAAGAACTGCCTAACGCAGGATCGGAGGTACCTTCTTTTTTTGTCTGTGTAGGCTTACCCGCGATCGCCACCTCCTGGGGAACCGTAAGTGGCGGAGGCCCAGCGGTATTTGCTGCCCCCCCCCCATCTGCTACACAAAGCTTAAAACGAGATGGACATCGTTGCAGGCAATCATGTGGCCACTTGACCCCCATTGTTTAGGCTGCCAATCAATTTGCCACTGGTTGTAGGTGAAAAATTATGTTCGACAATATATGTGTTGGCACGAATGAAGGAAAGGTCTGGCCTTGACCAAGGGTTAGGCGCTAGACGCAGAAGGGCTGGGATGGGTCGTAGCTATACCTAAAGACACACACGCCAGTACCCGCCTGATCCAGGGGTGAACTTGGCAGGCCCGGCGTTGGAGGAGGGGCACCGTGCGGACAGGGTTCTATTGATGCCTCCTTATCAGGGCTCCTGACATGTCTTTCCAATCGGCACGCCAACGAGCCACCCCTTGGCTGCAGGTGGCACAGTAATTAGGCACGTATAACTTGCGAGCGACAAGCGGCCCAGTTCCCCCCCCCTCCCCGCCCTATGACGTACTCGCGTCCACGAACCCTGACCGAACACAATGCGCCTCGGGGCTCCATCTGCACTTCGGCAGTAGGTCGGACCACATAGCAAGCGCCCCGTCCACTCCAGCTGCCATAAACCATCCGCCCTCCGCCTCCACATGACCGACGTACAGGACGGACTGCGCAGGGTGGTGAATAAGAGATCCGAGTGATTCAGGGAGACAAAGAACCCGGGGCAACGTCTGGCCGTTGGTGTGCAAAAGGGACGCGGCAGGTGCCAGGCCGGGCCGGGCGGGGCCAGTCGCTCATCCGCACCATCATTGGGACTGAGGCTTGGCTTGCCACCCTCTGGCTCTCGCACCCGTGGCATCCTCCACGAATTCCGGTTCGCAGCTTGAGCCTGCTGCCAGAGTCACTCTTTTGCGGATCCTCGGGTCGCTGTGTGACGAAAGAAGGCGCGGCTGTAGCGCTGGCCTGGCCCCCTTCTCTCCTTCTCTTCCAACAGTGCCCGCCTACACCTAAGGTCTCGCCTGCAGGCTGAACCGCCCTCCGCCGGCGTGCCGCACGACACCTTGGTGCGCTATAAATAGCCACCTGGTCGCCCAGACCCCATATCTACCCTACCTACCTTCTCCCCGCCAAACCCCACTGCATATTTTTAGTCTTCCACGCTAGACGCCCATGTGCCGCTTTGCCAATACTTCCTCCCTCAGTCCTCCGCCAGCACACTCCACACCGTCAGCTTATTCGCCGATCGAAACCCGCCATCTGTCTGCCAAGTTTCATATTGCCGCTTCGCTAGTTTTAGAATTGCCCCCCTCCCTTCTTCCTCCCAGCGCCCCTTGCCAACTGGTCTCCTCGATCTCGCACGCCCGCACCAATTTCCCTCTGTTGTCAACCTAGTCAAGGCTGCCATACCCCTCATCAAAACCATTTCTATCCGCCTGCTCTTGCAGAACCCCATACCCTGCACCTTTGCATATATATTTTTTATTACCGACCCTTGTGCTGCAGCTTCCAGAATTATTGTGGGACTGCTTCTAGAGTTTTTTTTTTGTTTTTTTGCGTACATCACTGTCCGTCGCTTCCGTGCATTATCGATCTATTACGCTTTAAGGTAAGCTCCATACCATTAGCCGGTCTCCCTCCTATTGGGCACCATCTGGTCCACTTATTGGACCGACGGCTGTGACGTACTCGACCACCCGATGACGTTGGGCGACGAGCTAGCATGGTACACAACCCCGGCAACGAACGTTCGCATTGAGTTCACCATGTATGGGAAGATGCCGGAAAACGCCTCGAACTGCACTATGTCCAATGAGCTACTAAGGCTTCTGTACTAACCCAACGGACTTGGTTATGCGTTGCTCGCCCCGCCCCCTCCTTCATCGCCGTCTCACCCCTCCTAGTAGGCTGCTGCAACGGCTCAGCGACAGCCCCTCTAGCCAACCAGCACCTCCACGTGAAGCTGCTATCTCCTGCGGTCACTGGACTGACCATCCCGCTTTTCGTTTCGGAGCCAGCCCCAGCTCTGCCACCCTCCCCTCCCTCCCCCTCGGGCGACCTATTGCTGACAACTCCGACTTCAGCCGTTTGAGACTTTGCCCCTAGCATCCCCTGCCCTTTTCCAGGTACGTGCCCTTGCTGGACGCGCGCCCTCCTGTTTTTTTATATAGTCTCCCCTCGCTTCCCTCGGCCTTCGGTTAAACGTCATTTGCCGCAAACGACTACCTATACTTGCGATACTAACTATAACCTATTCCGCCTGCCTTGTTCACAACCGGTTGTCCTCTGGTCTAGCCCATTCTCCGCATCAACTTTCCCATTCCCCTGCCCCATGGAACACGACCCGTTACTCAAGAGGGCTCCGGCCCAGCCCACCGGACCCAGCGCCCGCACCCGCAGCCGGGTGGTCTGCGCCGTGGGCGGCTTGCTCATCGGCGCCGGCCTGGCCTTACTCTGGCATGCGGCCAGCCCCATCACCGTTGGGGTCCCCGCGGCGGACCGCTCCACCCCACCCGCAGCCCTGGCCATACAGCAGCGGCCCCAAGGCGACACACTGCACCTCAGGGGTAACTTTTTGCACGTGACCGATCTCCACCTGGACTCCAACTACCTCCCGGGGGCCACCCTCGACTCGTATTGTCACCGGCCCCCTAAGAAGCACCAGGAGTCTGGCGTGGTATCAGGCCAGTTCGGTGCCCCCGTCTCCAGCTGCGACTCGCCCGCCAGCCTCATCGATATCACCTTTAACTGGATCAATCGGACCGTCCATGACCAGCTGGACTTTGTCGTGTTTACCGGGGACAGTGCCAGGTAGGTTTGTTTGGCCGCGCGTGTTGACGGTAGGGGCGACCTGTTGGGTTGACGGTGTCCCCAACCCCCTCTCCCACAGGTTGCCTGAGCCGCGAGGAGGGTGGGGTTGGGGCGACTCCGTTTATAGCGCCAACACATCGTCGTTCTATGACCGCATGACCCACTCTCACCGCATGTATTCTTTCTTTTCCACCCCTACCTCCCTTAGGCACGAGCGCGACGAAAAGTTGCCGCGGAGCGTCGAGGAGGTCACTATTCTCAACCGGTACATCGCCTCCAAATTCATGGCGGTGCTTGACCCAATCAAGGTACCGGTCATCCACGTCGTGGGCAACAATGACATTGAACCCCACAATATGCTGGAGCCGGGTCCGAACCGTATGCTGGAGGGTTTGTATCAGGCCTGGAAGGAGTATATCCCAGATGATCAGCGAGACACCTACCTTACGATGGGGTACTATACCCGGGAGCTCGTCCCGGGGCGCTTGCGGGCGGTAGCTCTGAACACCCAGTGGTTTTATAGTTCCAACGACTTTGTTGGCGCCTGCCGAAAGTCGCACCATCCGGGGTCCCGCCAGCTTCGGTGGCTCGAGGACATCCTGCGGCAGGCGGCGTCCTCGGACACCGACGGCCAGGAGGGGGTGATCATTGTTGGTCACGTGGCCCCCGAGGATGGCGACTATTTTAACTCGTGCTATAAACAGTACGCGCGTCTGGTCGCCCGGTACCGCGACACCATTCGTGGCCAGTTTTTCGGGCACAACAACAAGGACCACTTCTACTTTCTGGCGGGCGACGGCAAGGCCCGTCGGACTCGTACCTCTGGTAAGCCCGCCCGCTCCGAAATCGGCATTGCCGCTGACCAGCCCGTCCACGTGGCCCGTCGCGTCCCCTCTGTGATCAAGGAACTGCTGCACCACTACCGCGCAGTGTGGGCCGACCGTGACCGCACGCAGTTCACCGTGCTCAATGTGGCGCCGTCGGTGGTTCCCGTGTACAACCCAGCCATCCGGGTGATGAAGTACCAGGTGGCTGACGGCACCATCCCCGCCCGCCGCACCCCGGCCGCCGGCGATCTGGTCCACATTACCCAGCACCAGCAAACTCCGTCCACCCTGCCGTTTGCCACCATGCTCGATTACGATCAGTTCTGGCTCAACCTGACCGCCGCCAACGACGAGTTTGACAACGCACAAAGCCCCGGCTACTACCCAGACTATGAGCTACTCTACTCGGCCCGCCGACAGTACGACATACCCGACCTCACTTTCGAGTCCTACCTCGATATGAGCTACCGGATGGTGCACAATGTCACCTTACGCCGCCAGTTTGCCGAGTTCTTTTGCGTCATGGCCGGGCTCCAGGAGGATTCCTACCTCTGACCGCTGCGTCGTGGCCGTTATGGAGGTCTACCCGCTATTTGGCTTTATCCCACCTTCACTTATTTACTGGATTTGTTTGGTGTTACGACCAGATTGTATTTTAACTTCCTTTTTTCTTGCACTGACGATAGTTGCACACCCTCTAATGTGCCGTACAACGAATACATGGAACTAAGCTCCTCGCTGCTTTGACCCCGCCCCCCCCTCATTTTTGTTTGCTTATTAATATAGTACATCGTATTGCTTGACACCATGTGGCCCCCCTCATGTATTTATTTTCACTGAAAGTAGATTTTCCGGGCCAGACTAGACACGAAGGAGGGTTGGGGGGAGGGGGCGACAGCCACGACCTATTACCCAGCGTATCATGTCGACCCCACGTATGGCGCCCCCACCCGTCGCCATGTGGCCAGAAGAGACTAACCTACACCCGCGGCTTTTTGGCGACCGGGGCCGATCCATCCTTACCACCTGACCGTGTATCGGGTTTACTGCCAACCTGCGGCCCGATTTGCGCCGCGCTGCTCTCCGCCGGACGTGGGGCCCGCTGAGCAGCCCCTTGGGCGCGCTGGCTGGTTATAGCCGCACTACTCGAGTACCCGTCCCAGACCACGGGTTCGGGGCGGACGGATGCCCCATTGCTACCACTGGCGCCGACTTGACCCCCAGAGGTAGTTTGGCGGGAGGAATTATCCTCTCCAGTTGGTGGTGATGGCTGCTGCTGCTGCTGCGGACGGTACCCGGATATATTCTTGAGCAGCGAAATGACATCGGTATCCGTACCCACCAGATTACTCTCCTTGTGTTTAGCCAGCGCAGCCTCCTTCTGCTCCTTCCACTTGGGATCCAGTAGCTCGACCCGCACATGTTCGTCCATCTCGGAGACCGGGATGGCCTGGTGACACCGCGGACACAGTTGGGTCGGTTCGGCCACCGCGACACCGGCCCGCGTCTTGGGTACGTAATCCGTCCGGATCTTCATGGGTTTGACGGGCGCCACCACCACGGCTGCCGGCTCGGGGACCGTCGACCCGGCCATGTCGTCGTCGTCTTCGGATTCCATCTCAATGTCCATGTCGTCCGACATATCCCCGTCGGCCGTATCGGCGGTGATCCCCGCCGATGGATTTGACGCGTTCGTCGCTTGCGTCACGAGCTGGGCCGCCTCCTTGGCCATGCTCTTCTGGGCCATCGACATCCCTTGTAGATCGGCCAGTCGGATCGGAGGCGGTAGGTCGTCAATGTTCTCGACTCCACCGCTAAACTCGATAGTCCCGACGACCGTAAAGTCGTGCCAGTCGATGGCCGCAAACGCCAACCGTTCCTGACGATTCTGCTCGGCCTCCCGCTCCTTGGCCTCCTGGACGTACGATTCGTAGGCTACGCGGGCCATGACCCGCTCGAGCACGTGGAAGGGGGTTTCGGCGTAGCGTTTGACAATGTTCCGCAGGTCCGTAGCGTCCTCCGACCCACCGGGGGAGAGGATCAGCGTATACTGGTCGACCAGCTTGGAAAAATAGTTAAACAGACTATGTGCGGGCCGTAGGAAGGCAAACTGGTAGTTTTTCTGTTCCCTTTGCAGTAACGTCGTCATGAACTGCCGACCGTTACGGGCCACGAACTGTGCTGTGAGCCGGATCACGTCCAGGTCCTGGGCGGTGATGGCCGGTAGGCTGTGGGTGAACTCAAACGGTGGGGGTCGCTCGGGGGCGACCGCCGCCGCCGCCGCCTCGGTAGGGGCGTCTTGGTGATCAATTTCCTTTTGCAGGTCGTTGATTTGGTGCTGAAGGTGCCCATCAGTCCGCTCCCCGCCGCCATGGCTGTGCGAGGGGGTCTCGCCGTCGGGGTGTTCCCGGGCCTCCCGAATTTTGAGTTGGTAGTAGGCATGGTACGGGTCACTCGGGGTGAGGAACGAAAACTTGGGGTTGGTACGGTTGGTCTCGCGTAGCCGGTCCTGGAACCGATCTCCCGATTTGGCAACAAAGCGGGCCGTCTTATCCGCCACTGTGCGGATGTCGAGCGGCGGGTAGATTATACCCTTGGCGGGCGCCGACGGGGTGGGTGTCGCGGCCGGCGTGGTAGCACTTGGAGAACCCGACATAGCCCGTGTTGGTATGGAAGGAGGAGGAGGAGGAGCTTGGGCTGCGACTTAAGATGAAGGGAATCGGCGGAAGCTTAGACTATCGGTTCTCGATGGATTAGATGGGTCTGACGGTGAGATTCCCTGAACTGGGAAAAGATCATTAGTGCAGAAAAAAAAAAGAGGTATCAACTGGATCAACGGTAAGATGTCGGATACATGGTGTGTACATGGCGCAACATGCCAACGAAGTTCGAAAAAGACGAAGCGTCTCGCAAGCTACGGCTGGTACCGCGACGTGATGCCAAATAGGTAAAGCGCCTACATTCTCTCCACGCACCTCTACCCCCTGGCGTATCCCTTAGGTTACTTGGCTAGCGGTTTCATTCGCAACGGCCACCCGTAGGCAGTTACATTGCCCATCTACCACACGCATCCCTGCATTTCCTACCCCTCCCACCGCTCGTTTGAACCATGGCGGAGTATTGGAAGTCGAATGCCAAGTACTGGTGTCAGTACTGCCGCATTTACGTCGACGACAACAAGCCGGTAAGTTCCAACAGGCTATCGCGGAGTGCTCGATAGCACAAGCTCGCGGCTGCGGTCCTAGCGCTTCTATTTCATTAAATTCCTGGAATGAACCCTACCAACTTCGTTTCACGATATACAGAGTCGCCATATCCACGAGAACGGCAAGAAGCACAAGGAGAATGTCACCAAGTTCATCCGGGACGTCGACAAACGCTCGGAAGCCCGCGCCGAGGAAGAACGCGAAACCAAGCGGCAGCTGGAGTTGATCGAAAGGGTAAGTCGAGCTGCCGTCCTGGCGGTCCACCTCCTCGTGTGGCCATTACACGATATGCTTTTTATAGATACCCATACGTATCTTCTTTTATAGACACAACTGACCCCAGCCTCCTGCATACCGCGCCGACAACGTACACCACAATACAATACTCGACAGGCCGCCCAAAGGTCATACGAAAGGGACACACAAACCGCCAACCCGACGGCCTCTGAGATCGCACCACGGCCATTACCGGCCCACCAGCCGACTAGGCCCATTGCATCTAAACCCCCACCACCGGCGCCCGCAACCTCATTTAACCAAGAAAATCGCCTGCAGCCGCCGACAGAAGGCTCGAACTCCACGCCCGTTGACACAGCACTAGCCTTCCCCGTGGCTACTCTACAGGTGGACAAGAAGAAGCCTAGAGAGGACGCCGCCCCGAGTCAATGGGAAGACGTGCCAGACGAAACGCTTACCATAGCCCCCACCGGTCAGACCGCCCAAGGCACAACGCCCGCCACCCGCCGGAGGGGCAAATCGACCTATGTGGGTGGAAACGCCGACGATGAGGAAGAGAGCGACCCTGAGGACCTGTATGGCTTCAAAGTCCGCGAGAAGACCCTGGTGGTGGAAACTCCGTTGCCGCCTGGCCTGGGGGTTTCGGCAGAAACCACCACTTCGGTGACGGCATTTAAGAAACGCAAAGCTGGCGGAGAGACCAAGAAGAAACAGCGAAATACCCGGATCAAACAATGAGCATAGCTACCTTGGCACTGTACAGCATTCTTTTGCGACTCGTTATGCTCGTTACGATGTCACCAGAGGGTGTGACCTGAGCTGTGAATGGGTGACGACGGGAGGGCCGAGGCCCCCTATACGACCAGTCAATCGGCCGTGTATTAGCCGAGGCGGCCGGTGATCCTTGGAATATGGCGGGGACACCCCACTAGAGTTGATACCTCGGCCCGACCCGCCGCTCTTGACGATGGCGGTCTGCCTGCTTGACCACTTGATCGAGTGCAATACTGGTTTAGGGTGCCGAATGCAGTACAGTGGGGCGGGATGCATGACGCAGGTGGATTCAGTTCGTTGATCCCAGGCCCTGGTGACTCCCTTACTCCGTTCACCCTTGGCTTTAGGTGAATGGCTATAGGGCGGGCCAGCCCACAACCCGACCAGCCCTTCCTTTCCCACAGCCAGGTTCAGGGTGGTATAAAGTAGTTTTCCCTTGGCGTATTGTTGCTTTGCATCCTTGTAGGCCCTCTTCTCGAACCGTCCCTTTCTCTCTTCTACGAGCCTATTTCGACCAAATAAAGCGCCCCCCATCCTTTTTCCAATTTACGCTCTCTGACCATGACCGCCCCCACCACCGCTGAGCACTGGGACCCCCAAGAATACGAGACCCACGCCGGTTTCGTGCCTTTCATGACCAACGCCATTACCGACCAACTACACCAGCACGTCCAGCCCGGCGACCGTGTGCTAGACCTCGGTTGCGGCCACGGCAAGCTCACCAAGGTGCTTCAGGATGATAATGGTTACGACGTGGTGGGTGTCGACAGCAGTGCCGCCATGGTTGATGCTGCACGGGCTGAGGGGTGCCGGGACGTACGGGTGGCCGACGGTCACGACCTGGCCGCCGCCGGTATTGCCAGCGGCGAGTTCGATGCAGTCTTCTCAAACGCAGGTAAGGTGGTGTAAGAAGACGTGCGATGTTTAAGCTGTCATCGGCACCTCCCCCCTTCTTCTCCCCATCGCCACACCCGGCTCCTGCCTAGTTTAGTCTAACCCCTCATAGCCAACATTCCTTCATACACTTTCCGAACAGCCTTGCATTGGATGAAACGCGACCCCCACCAGGTGGCCCAGGAGGTCCACCGAGTACTCAAGCCTGGTGGCTGCTTCGTCGCCGAAATGGGCGGGTTCCTCAATGTGGCAGGTGAGTAGCGTGACTACATAGCTCCGATGGGATGAGGACGTGACTGTATCCGGCGCCAATACAGGGCAAACTCAAGTATGAGAGGGGGAGGACACAGCGAGCCCAGGAGGTGACTCACTAATCCATGGAACACCACTCCCCCCGCCTCACTGCTCCGTTTCTCCTTACAACCCTCCTCCCTCATGGGACAGTGATCCACGTGGCCCTGATCAACGCCGTCACCAGTCGCGGCCACGACGGCCTAGCCCTCTCGCCCTGGTACTTCCCCTCCCAAGACGAATACCGCGGCGTGTTGGAATCCAACGGGTTCGCTGTCGAGGCTATCGACCTGGTCCCGCGCATCACCCCTCTGCCGACGGACGTCAAGGGCTGGCTGCGCACGTTTGGCGGGCCATTCCTCGAACCGTTTACCGATCCAGCCGAGCGTGAGGCTATCCTGGATGAGGTCCAGACCCAACTGGCCCCCGCGCTGTGTCGCCAGGGGAAGTGGGCTGTCATGTATAACCGTCTGCGCGTCGTGGCGCGCAAACGCTGAAGACGATACATGCCCAGCACTTGTATGACATTACCTAAATTTGACCCTCCTGCGTCTAGTTTGGTCTCCCCAAGTAAGTCACCATTCGTCCCGCTGGAGGCGTAGAAGTCTAGCGGAAGCCAAAAACTGTATTAAAACTCATAGAAAACATGGCAAATCGGCCCATCGGGTATTCGGGGGGGGGGAGTGCACACTGATACAGGCCCTACATCATTGCTACGGGGTAGTAGGGAGGCGGGGGGAATAAGGATGGGAGGACAAGTTCAAGTCAACATAGAGTGTGCGAAACGTCCCTGGCCACCCCTCTATCCTTGATTGCCATCCTAGTTAGCGGCCTCGAACTGGACCTTGATGTTGGCCTTCTTGGCCATTTTGACAATCTTGGAGAGCTGCACAGCCTTCCGGGCGGCCTCGTCGAGGTTATCGCAGGCGATGATGCGGAGGTCGGAGTTGGCGATGAGTTCCTTGGCCTTTTCGACGTTGGTGCCCTGAAGGCGCACGACCAGGGGGATATCGAGCTTCAGTTCGTTGACGGCAGCAATGATACCCTCGGCGATCACATCGCAGCGCATGATACCGCCAAAAATGTTGACCAGGATGGCCGACACGTGCGAGTCGGAACTGATGATCTTGAAGGCTTCCGTCACCTGCTGGGTGGTGGCGCTACCGCCCACATCCAAAAAGTTGGCCGGATCGCCGCCGTTCAGCTTGATAATGTCCATGGTGGCCATGGCCAACCCAGCGCCGTTGACCAGGCAACCGATATCGCCATCCAGGCCAATGTAGTTGAGGTTGAACTTGTGCGCCTGCACCTCACGCGGGTCCTCCTGGGTGGTGTCACGGAGGCTAAACACGTCCTTCTGGCGGAAGTCGGCGTTGTCGTCAAAGCCAAACTTGGCGTCCATGCACAGCACCTCGTGCTGCGCCGACTCGGCCATCGGGTTGATCTCAATCATGGTCGCGTCCTTGTCGACAAACAGCTTGTACAGGTTCAGCATGCTGTCGGCGGCATCCTCCACGCACTGCTTGCTGAAGCCCATCTGCTCCGCCAGGCGCACGGCGTCCGCGCGCTGCAGTCCCTTCTTGAGGTCGACCGGCAGCTTGTGGATGGCCTCGGGGTTCTCGGCCGCCACACTCTCAATGTCCACACCTCCCTGCGAGCTGGCGACAACGACAGGCCCCTGGCTCACCCGGTCCATGAGGATAGCAAAGTAAAACTCACGGCGGACGTACTTGCGCTCGACGACGTAGACCTAGTAGATGGTGGGGTGCGAAGGGAAGGGCGACAAAGACACAGGAAGGTTAAGGCGGGTGAATCCACCGTCAGAAAGAAGCGATATCTGACCATAGGCCGGGAACGCGGGGGGGGGGACTAGACGAGGGACGTGTATTAATTAAGGTTGGTCGGCTACTTACAGCGTTGCACACCTTGCCGGCGGCCCCGGTCTGCTTAGTGACCAACGTGTGACCCAGCATCTGAGATGCGAGCTGCTTGGCCTCGGCGGGCGAGTAGATGGTGCGCACGCCGCCCTTGAGGCCGGTATCGAAGGTGCCCTTGCCGCGGCCGCCGGCCAGGACCTGGGCCTTGATGACCATATCGTCGGTCCCGAGCTTGGTAGCAATCTGGTAGGCCTCTTCCGCGGACTTGGCGACCTCACCCTTGGGTGTGCGGATACCGTACTGGTTCAGGAGACCCATGGACAGGTACTCGTGTATGGAAAGGTGGCGCTTGCCCTGGACGGGGGTCTGTGGTCGTGGCGAGTCATGCGTAGGGACGGCGGTGGAAGTTAGTAAGGGATGAACAAGGAGGCCCTGAGCCGTGAGGGACGGGTAGAGGGAGGGGTGCAGTCTATCAGGTCACGACCCCTATTCCATCGGGTTGCGCAACGACGAGCCCGCTAAACCAATGGGTAGTCGGTACAGATCACCTGCCCCCGCTCTCAATTGGCGCATGCCACGGCTCGAAATCACGGTGCTAGAGCCGCCGACCTTCCCGCTAACTAGCAAATCGGTAGATCGGGACACGAATTTACCTTGAGCAGGGGCGAACTGAAGCGCCCGGTGGCGCGGGTGGCCGGACGCATAAGCTGGGTGAGGCGGTTCATGGTATGCGGAGGGGATGGGCCCGGGATAGAGAAAAATACAAAGGTGTATATGAAATAGAGCGGGAGAAAGCAGATATCTAAAGTGGATCAGCCAGCAGATGGATGTGGAATTGGTAGCTTGGTTTCCCGGCGGTAATAGTTGGGGGCGAGGTGCTAGAGGATCGGGAAGAGCACTGCTCGTTTACGGGCAATCGCGAGGTTGGCGACGCTGGGTTGTGGAGAGCCAGCGGGCTAAAGATATGCGCGGAATGCAGGTGACGAGGACTAGCCGGTGGGGAGGGGGAGGATAGGCATGGGGGAAGGGACAAATCTAATCCCTCCCTCCGTGGGTGGTGGGATGGGACGTGCAACGTGAGTGAACAGGCGGCTCTGGAGCGTACACTCATCTTACCAGCATTATACGCCATAGGCTGCGCACTCCATTAGCCCTAATAGATAGCGGTCGTTAGATAGTGCGTCAGGACTGCCGTTCTCCCTTAAACTTTTAATGATTAGAGCGCACCTGACGTAGGCTTGGGTAGCTAATTATACCCCGTCACCTTGACAAGCACCCCCCCCCTAGTTTTTAATTTAAACAGGTTTAACGTAGTTTATCTCGCTCTTCGTTGCTTTTGCACAACATGGTCACCCCACCTCAACCCCAGCTCTTGGCCACCACCCGGCCGCTTTTAACAAACTGGCGGTACGACCGTCGGGGCGACCGTTCTAGATGACTCCGGTCGGGATACCCTTGCTCCTTGAGGAACACCTTTTCGCCCTCAGGGTCGGGCCAATCATTGGAAGCGAAGGGCGAATCAGGGGGGAAGTGCGGGTCAAGGTGCGGGTTCGCCTTCAGCCGTGCCTTCTCCTCGTCCGTTAGGGGCACAATCATATCGCCTTCCTCGCGGGCGACCTGGCGGAAGATGGCGTCGGCGGCCAGCTCGTATCCAAGTAATTCGTCCTCGTCTGTCAGCAAGATGTCCACCGTGGCCTGCTCGTAAGGCACTTCAACGGTAGCCGGGACGACAAACGGGTCGTCATTGTTGAGCCGCTGGCCAAACGGCAAGCGCGAGTGGAACGTAATGCCCAGCTTGCCATCGGGGTAGTTGCGGTTCTTACCCCCACGGTACTTGATGATGTGTTCGGCCAAGTCGCGGAACTCCGGGTCCCGCATCGTTTCAAGCTCATACTCGTCAAAGTGTTCAATCTTGTGCTCGGCCAGCAGCACATCGTCACGCTCCACTTTGAAGTTCGTGTTGACGGGATCCGGGTTCGGGTCGCCAGGGCATCCGTCCGGGTACCGCCGTAGGCGGGCCAAGGGTCGAGGTTCACCCGTCTGGGCGTAGGGATCGTTATTTACGTCCGTCGGGTCTAATTCGTCCGTGCTCGCGCCCGCCGCTGTGGCCGTCGCTCCGCCCGTCGGAGCCCCAAGATGCACTGGGGGTGCCGTGGGGTCCAGCAGGCTGGGTCGCTGCTGACGCCAAAAGCGGCCGCTCAGGCGATAAGCCCGGATTAAGTCTGGCGTAAAGTAGCCCAGGTCGTACGGCGCGTGGAGGCGGTCCAGGAGGGCGCTAGCATCGAACGTGGTCGAAGGCTTATCGGCCACTGTCTGCAAAATGTCAAAGGCCCGTCGACACTCCCAGGCCAGACCCTCCACAGTCCAGGGCCGCAGTCCTTCACCCATGTTGGTCTCGATCTGGAACGGGTGCTCGATGGCTAGCAGATGATACCGGCTCTCGTAGTCGACCAGGCGTGCGGGTACCGGGGACCGGATGGCCGAGGCCGGGGCCAGGGAGCGCGGAAAGATACCACCCAGCCGGACCGACACCATAGCCTGGGTGTACGGGAATTCGTGGCCGTAGAACCGGAAGAATTCCAGCAGGAGCTGGGCAAGGGTGGCATCGTGCGGGTCACGTTCGGCCACGTTGACGCGCGGGTCCGGATCAGCCGGGGAGGTATGGTCAAGCACAGGTCGGTAGGAGTAAATCTGTGGGCGCATCCGCCAGTTCTCACGGTGGAGCGGCTCGGGGTTTTGTGAGAAGAGCTCCTCACCGGCGTGGTAGTTATCGTATACGTACTCGTCATCGCTAACGTGCAGGCGTAGTCCGCAGCGTTCAGCAAACGACTGCGGCACAACGGCCATGTAGGGTACCGTGTACCCGTTATCGGTCATGAGCTGCGGGTAGTGCCAATACTGCCGGGTGAGCGTGTGGCGGGTGGGTGGGTTCAGGCGCGTGCGCGGGTTCTCGGCCATTACCTCGAGGAACCGAACCTGATCCCGCTCAAAACGTGCCCGGTCCCGCTCGACGAACTGGCGTGCCTGGTTATCGAAGAACTGGACGGCCCGCCGCTTCACTTGGGCCCGGTGATTTTCATAAGCCGGCGGGGGCTGCCGGAGAAAGTAGCCCTCGCGTGAACCTAGCGGGATGCTGGGTAGCTCGGTCCCGCAGCTCTGGCAGTGTTGGAGGTCGGTGTACAGGGCCCTCAGGTCAGGTGTGGTCAGATCAGCGGTTGTAAATGTCAGTAGGTCTAGCGCCGGCGGGGCGCCCTCGGCCGGGGCTGAATTGGCGGTCACGTTGAGCCGGGCCTCGTGGGCGCGGAGTCGCGCCAAGTGGTCGGCCTGGCGCTGGCTTGCTTGGCGCAGCGTGGCGTCAAGGTCGCCCGGCCGCTGGTGCACGCAAGCGTCGATACGCTGCAGAGAGGGTAGGATCCCGCGATACTGGAGGAAGCCAATCAGCATCATGAGTAGGGGCGGGGTGCGCAACAGAGTCGGCATGGATTCTCCGTGAATGTGAACCCGAGGTAGCCGCAGTTGTCGTTGATCGGCCCAGTGCAGTAGGGTCTGGGCAAGCGGACGCACCCGTGGGTCAAAATCCCCGTAGGCCTTAAGTAGGTGGGTTTCATAGTACGGGATTGGGTCGTCTGGAATCAACTTGACGGGGACATAGGCCTTGTGTTTCCCGTAGTTAGCGTCCACCACGGGGACTCCGTCTGGACCAGGATTGAGCCGAATGGTCTTGAGCCCGCACCCGCGAAAGACCGAAGTAAACGTGGCCCACACAGCCATCTGCTCCTCGGCACTGAGCTCGGGTTTGAGGATGCGGCGCTGCGGTAAAATCAAGGATAGGTTAATGTCGCTGTTGGCGGTGGCCAGTTCGCTCACAAATGACCCCACAAGCTCGACCCGGTAGTCCACATCCGGAAAGAAGCTGATGAAGGCCTGGCGGGCGTGGTTGGTGGCCTGGTTTACTAGAGTGAGTCGGGTCGGGTCGGGCGTGAGCGTAAAGTAGCGCAGGAGCAGCTGCTGGTTGACTAGGTACTCCTGCCGCCGGGTGTACCGGTAGGCATGCTCCGCAAGGCACCCGGTGGTGAGCGAAACCCGGGCCAGGTAAGTCGCCCATTGGTCGGGGTCGAAGGGTAAGTCCCGATCGACCGGGTCGGTCTCCAAACGGGGCAGGGGAACCATCCCGCGGTTGTACTGATCAAAGGCGGGTGGTTCGGCAGCTGGCGATGTGTCGGTGGTGGTCACCCAGCGGATCGGTTCGAGGACGATGGATTCGACGGGTGGAGGATTAGGCTCGTCGAGGCATGGGCTGGCGTACGGGGACGGCGGCAGTGGTTCAGGCGTCAAGGCCTGTACATTGGGTGGCATGTGGCTGAAGTCCTCGTCCTTGACGTGAAAGTACGGGCGGAAAGCCGGCTTCAAGAGGAGCGGGTACACCCCTGTGCGCGGCAGGTACGGCTCAACAGCCGAGTCGTTCTGAATGGCACGGTGGAGGTAGCCCAAACGCACCGGTCGGTTGCCCTCCCGTCGAATCAGGTCGTACATGTACTGGACGACACGCAGCTGGGCCTGGTCAGTGGCGCGGTAGCTGGCCCTCCGGCGCCAAGCGAGCGCAAACGCGCTGGCGTGGGGGAATCGCGCCATGGGCACAGCGTTTAGTGACTAGAGTGACGAATGGGGGTCTTCCACTTTCCTCCAAAAACCCCCCCTAGTAGTCACGGTTTAGAATCGGGTGGGTGAGAACAAGGGTGGGAGGGACGACGGTCTGCTTTGGAGCTATGGTGCTTCTGGTTTCCGTTACTAACGATGGGTGATATGTGGTTATATTACAGGCCTGAAACTGGGTATCGTCGACGGGAATGGCAACGCTGTCGCGGAACGAGAAAAGGTGACTGTCGGCAGCCACAGATAAGGACCAATCTCCCAGTCGAAAGGCCAATGAGTCGGAGACCAAATGCGAAAACCTGTGGCGCCACAGCGATGCCACTGGCTACGGCGCAGATCACCGCTGTGCAGACACCAAACGAATCTGCGGAGCCTACAAGAAAAAGCTTGACCTGGTCAGCTAGAGAAAGCCAGTGGTGCAGTCTGACATTGGCCTGAATGGCCTACTCCACAGGTGTCCCATCGCGTTGAATGATAGAGTGGGGGGGAGGAGGAAGGATGCTGGACTTTCCTGTTAAGCGCTCCTCGCCATGTAGAGTGGGCTACACAACACATGCTCTGAAACCGGCCAGTGGCCTCCTTTCATTCCCCCCCCCCTATTCCACAATTACCTCACCTCCTTGTTAGCAAATTAACTATAAGCCAATTTCTCTGGCCCCTTCCCGGCCTCTCTTTGCCCCTTTTCCCAATCGCCAACTATTTCTCCACTGACGCACCTTTCGCCATGGCCAGTCCCCCCGGCGACGGACCGACCGCGTCTGCTCAGCGACCTTACAGCGTTCCG